>JACM01057468.1:0-10490 GCA_000787095.1 Periophthalmodon schlosseri
TACTGCATTTGACCCACATAGTCATGTGTTGCTACATTTGACCCACATAGTCATGTGTTACTGCATTTGATCCACAGTCATGTGTTACTGCATTTGACCCACATAGACATGTGTTACTGCATTTGACCCACATAGTCATATGTTACTGTATTTGACCCACGTTTGCTTTGGTTTCTCTTCAGGAGCTCAGAGCAGCTTTCAACAGCCACTCACTGCTCCTCACAGCCAGTGTCTCTGGGGTAAAGACAGTTATCGATGATGGTTATGAGGTCTCACAAATCGCCCCGTAAGACTTATATATATAACAATATATATATTCACATTTTAATTAATAGTAAGAATATTAAGAACGTTAAACTCTTTTACAGTGAACTGGATTTCATAAATGTTTTGACGTATGACTTTCATGATTCATCGGAATCGGTCACAGCACATCACAGCCCTTTAGGTCCATTATCCACTGACCCTAATGATCCTCTGACCACAGCAAGTCCACTTTTAAACATAATGTTTATATTGTTTTCTATGTACATGGGACATTTCTCATATTAATTCCTTTTTCATGCACTTATAGCAATATGCAATGAACTACTGGGATTCTCAAGGGGGCGCTGCACTGCCAGCAGATAAACTAAACATGGGATTCGCTGCTTATGGAGTCGCCTTTAGACTGGCTAATTCCAGTGTTAGTGGAGTCGGTGCAGACACCAGCTCTACGGGTCCAGAAGATGGCTGCTACACGGCTGAACCGGGCTTTTGGTCATATTATGAGGTAAAGTCACTGGAGGTTAGGTTTGGCCCTGTGCTATATCTGTGGATTGCTTCTTTGATATTTGTGAAAATGCTGTTTCACTCGTGCGTTCCAGACTTGCCTCTACACTCGGGGCGGTGTTCGGAGCTGGATCCAGAGTCAGAGCGTTCCGTACGTGGTCACTGAAGGGCAGTGGGTTGGGTATGACGACAAACAGAGTCTTAATTTAAAGGTACAGTTCCTTTATGTAGCTGATGTTAAATACTTTGCATGTTTAAAATTGCATTACATAACTTTTCTAGAGAAGGGTATGCCACCTGCGTGTCTCCATAGATTGCTTTGCCAGGAATGTTCCACAGTATGGCATTAAACGTATCTATCTTAACTTATGAAGAAGGCCACCACGCAGGTCATGTTACTGCTCTCCACCCTGCTTACAATAAAGATACCATTGTATTACATAAATCAAACACAAAGCATTCACATTTCTATGGTGACGAGTAGGTGAGGTACCCTCCTCCAGAAAAGTTACATAGTGCCCCTTTAACATTCACAAAGATTATTTTAAAAAGTGCCTCATGTCTTTACCCAGGTGACACATATCAAAGCTAACGGCTACGGCGGAGCGTTTGTGTGGGCTCTGGACCTGGACGACTACACTGGGCAGTTTTGTCAGGATGGCAGAAGCCCCTTCATAAGTTACTTAAAAAGCATTCTGTCCACATAGCAGCTGCATCGTTATTTATGCACCAACATACCTGTCACTACAGTCTAAAATCATATTTAATACAGATGGGGGCACTTCACAGTCAAACAGTGCCCTCTAGGGATGTCACGATCATTAAGTTAATCAAAACTCTGATTATTCGGGTCATAATATAACGACTATAATATGATAATCTGAACCATTTTAGAAGCAAAATGATTTTTGTTGAACTTTGACCCCTAAAGACTAACCTAAACGTGTCTGTTACATCATGTTCCCTTTGGATTCAACCAACACAAGTTCATTTGAAAAGCACAGAGTAATTCTAAGTGTTTTAGAGAATAAGAAAGACATTAAAATCACAATACAACAAATAAAACATAAATAATGATCATAAAATGAACATTACAACAAAAGAGGCAGAATAAAACCCTTTCAGTCAATGCACAGCTAAACAGAACGGTATGGAGCCTGGGTTCAAACGTGGCAGAGGCCTGTCTCTTCAGGAGCTGTGTCCTGAAGATGATTTCATTCAGACTTTTGTTTGTTAAATGACAATGTTTGTTCTCAGAATAACTGAAACACTGCCTCCATCTTATGACCCTGGTGTGTTCCTCTGGCTTTAAAGCCATTTCAAATATATTAAGATCAAATCAAACTGTCTGGAAATATAGAAATAAGATTCATCTTGATTCAAAATGTTTGGAATCATGTTTTATTTCTGATTTTTATTATGTATAATTTTAACTACCGATTTTAATGAGCATCACAAAAATATAGAATTATTTTGAATCCATTTAAATTTTCTATATATTAAAACGGTCTGATAATAATTATTGTTCATATTTATTAAAACATACAGAAATCCTCATGTTTGCGTCTGTGTGTTCTGATTACAGTGAGCTGTTTAATATAAACAGAATAAATCACATTTTTATTTTAAACTAAAGCTCATGCACAGAGCTGTGTGAGGCTGGAAGTTTCTTTATGTCACAGTTTTGGAGAAGTGTGAAGAAAAATCGCACAAGGCCCTCGTAGTTTTCTTTGGAAATTCTTTCATTGATGCCATGGATTCTAAAACAAAGAGCAGAGTGTTATTTCTAAAGCAGCCATGTTTAAATCAGCCCTGTTCTGCTTGTGTCAGCTCTATAGTTATAATCTGTGACGGTCAAAACGGGGGTAGATCGGCAAAATGGAGTCTTGAAAATCAGTGATTAAAGATTCAAACATGAATCACTCCAAATACAACTTCAGAGGCTCAATGAGAAGAAACAACTAGAACATGGTCAAAGATCTGAAAAGTCCAGTTTGCAGAGTAGGTCTGATTTAAGGTAATATAATAATAACAGGTAATATGTCCTGTGTGGAAGCGTCCCGTCTCCGAAAAAGGCCTTATTATAGTTAACACCAGCTAATCTTTAGTTTACATCTACACAGACATGTTCAGAAATTATTGTGGTATTATTATTGGAACTGAAAAGAATTGGCTGTTAGATGATGTTCCAAAGCCCAACTAAAATCAATGAAACAGAGTCTCACCTTTGAGCATCACCAGGTTTAAGCCAAAGAGGAGCAAAGCGATAGATGCCACTGCTCAGGTCTTTAAAATGGCGGCTGTCAGTGTTTCCAATGCAGAGCCCTGTAAATGTAAACATAGCATCTTTAAATGTGTTATGAATGCGTCTATGTAACTTTTCAGTTTAGAGGACGGCTACCAGCTCGTACGGGCTGGCTTAGAATGTTCCTCAGTATAGCATTAATTCAGTTACATGGTTTTATTGCTCAGTGCCTTTCAATAGATCTAACTTATGACTTAGCCTGGTATTTAAGTAAGTAATCCGCCTGTAACCATGGAGTTACACAAGTTAAAGCAGTACTGTGGAACATTCCAGGCAAAACAGTGACATATCCAACTTAAACCCTCCACCAGAAAAGTTACCTAGTGCACTTTCAATGATAATACACTACATGATGAAGGGATTTCATTTTTTTTTAATATTCAAATTCAAAACTGTGACACCCCTAAACCCAAACAAATGTATAAAACGTCTTTTATTGTTGTTACCTGGAACCACAGTCACAGATGGATACACATCCAGGACTGTTTTCTTAATGAGCTGATATCCAAAAGCCGTTTCGTCGTAAGGGCTGATGGGCAATGGGTCAAATCCGTTAACGATATCAATTTTCACACGAGGGTCCCCGATGGTGGACTCCACAAACTCCAAAACCTAGCGAACATTTTGTGTGACACCATTAAGTCATTTGAACCAGTTAAAAACATTTACAACAAGAGCAAGTGACAAATACAAACTTTACATTGGGTTCATTTAAGGGTCTGTCCCCACTTTGTTCCATGGAGCTGAGCTCCAGTACAGGTGGTATGAGCACCTCTGAAGTTCAAAATGAGACCGCTGTGTCTTATCTGCATCTAACTATAGTGTTTTATTGGTGGAAAATCAGGAATTGTGCTGTTAGCATGTTAGTTGTTGTAAGCTTTACAGTGACGGCAAAACTCTGGCCTCTGAAATTTGTAAATGGCCCTTATAAACTCATCACGGTGAAAACTTAAGATGTTCTGAATTCATAAGGTGAGTGAGGAGTAACTTTATATTGCTGCAACCTGCTCAAAATGAAATAGTTTTGTTCAGTACAAAGAATGTGTTATACCTCCATCAGTACACAGAATGTGTTACAGAATGCGTTACAGAATGTGTTACAGAATGTGTTACACCTACATCAGTACACAGAATGTGATGTGTTACACCTCCATCAGTACACAGAATGTGTTACACCTCCATCAGTACACAGAATGTGTTACAGAATGTGTTACACCTCCACCAGTACACAGAATGTGTTACAGAATGTGTTACAGAATGCGTTACAGAATGCGTTACAGAATGCGTTACAGAATGCGTTGTACCTCTTTGAGCGAATGCGCTGAGTGGATTCTTAAGTTCACAAAAGCTTCTGCGTATGAAGCGATCACATTATGCTGCACAAAAACATACGATCATTTTAATGAGCTAAAATGCTGTTTGCTCTTAAAGGCGTCTTTACCTTCACTCCTGCATTAAACATGGTGACCGCTGTCGTCGTCCTCACAAACGCATTCGTTGTCTCATTCCTTTCCATGACTCTGAAAACCAAAGCATTTGACTTAAATTAAAAAAAAAAAAAAGTTATTATTTTGTTAATTAACATAATGTGTTTACCTGGCGATCAATGGTGAAAACAGCCAGAGATTTGACATGATAAAATTCAAAGGGAACCTGAACTACAAACATAACACAGCTGGTGTGGTGAAATGCAGGTAGGACCCATGATTCAAACGTTTCATAGTTTTTACCTTATGGGCGAGATGTGCCAACATGCCACTCTCAGGGCCCTGACCGAACAGACGCTTCATTGGGTTGTCCTCCAATCTAAAACAGAGTGCAGAGCTCAGCTTCCACCTGAACAAAGTGACTTTTGTGGTTCATTTTATGGTTCGTTTTGTGTGATACCTGAACCCTAACATTTACAAGCACATCTGATCACATTCATGATATTCATGATGTGTTGGTAAAAAAGTCGTTATCGAGATGCAAAAGTGCAAAAAGAAAAAAAATCAGATATACATCTTTGTCACGATCGCCTGCCCCGACACTCAACTTATAAATGAGAGGATTTAGTTTGTCCAAAATGTAAAACTTGTAAATGGTAAAAAGTCACATTTTTATATAGCACTTTTCCACCTTCAAGGCTCAAAGTGCTTTACGTCAGAAACCACTCACCCATTCACGCACACATTCATACACCAGTGTATGCAGACACTGGGGGCGAAGTGGGTTAAGTGTCTTGCCCAAGGACACAACGACAGCGTTCATCTGTGGGAGAGGGATTTGAACTGCCAACCTTCGGATCAGTGGACAAATACTCTACCAGCTACTGTCCCCTCTGCATTTGACCACATTCAAATGCAGAAGCGAGTTTGGGTTCATCATAACTCCTCCGGATGAGACCTGCAGAGTCCTGCTTCACTCCTTCATCTACAGCTGTGTAAGATTCAAACATTTGAACACTAGTGATATGCAAAAGGGTTTGTGAAAGCTAGGAACAAAGTGCCAGTTTAAAAATCTATTTCCTCCTGTCGCGGTCTGATAAAGCTACCTCAGCATTAATGGTAAAAACTGAGGTAGAGGTGATGTTGAATAAGAAGCTGTGTTTGGTAAGAGCTGATAAAAGGTTGATAACTTCAAAACTTGTGCCTTGTGCAAATAGGTCCCTCCTAAAACGCTAATAATTTACTTTAGTGACCAAAGAATAAAAAAACAACATTTGTTGCATGTCTGGGTTCTACCTTTTCACCGCTGATGCCAATATGCCAATGGTGGTTTCTCTGGGAGGCATCGACGAATGGCTCGGTGGCATTGACACACTCAACTTTAATAACGCTGCCCCTTTTTCTGTTGTAGCAATTCTGGAAATTTCAACATAAATGTTCCATGGGTTTGACGTCACTATGAATGAAACGACCGAATGTCAGATTTACACAGCGGCGGCTCCATCGAGTCCCTGAAGGATTCCGTCCATTATGACCGATCCCTCGTCCAGGACAAACAGAAGCTTGACCCCACGCGCTTTCAACACTCGCACTATATTCAAGGCTCCATCGTTTCCCATAACCTGTGAACGATAAAACAACTCAACTCAGCGTTTTTAAGATTCCATAGGTCTGTGTTAAGTGAGACGGGGGCAACATTTATATTATTAATGAATGTGCATTTATATTATTAATGAATGTGCAGAACTGTGGGTGGCATCAAAGGGCTACTGCATAACCACGACAACATGAATAAGTTTAAAGCTGTACTGTGGAACATTTCAGTAATAAATCAACACACACAATTTGTTCCATCGTCACATTCTAGAAACAAACATATTATATTCAGTACCTCCTCATCATGTCCAAGGCCTATGTAAAATCCTCTCTGTGGGGTGTAGCCTTTCAACAGTAAGAACTCCAAAGCTTGCAGAATTCCCTGAAAGAAAAATAATATTATTTAGTTTAGAATTTAGTTTCACATTTGAGAAATAAAGAGTGGTTAGAGCACTCCACACCCCCCTCGGACCAGTGCACACGTCCACACCACGTCCACACCCCCCTCGGACCAGTGCACACGTCCACACCACATCCACACCCCCTTCGGACCAATGCACACGTCCACACCCCCCTAGGACCAATGCACACGTCCACACCCCCCTCGGACCAGTGCACACGTCCACATCACGTCTACACCCCCCTCAGACTAGAGCACACGTCCACACCTCCCTCGTACTAGTGCACACGTCCACACCCCCCTAGGACCATGCACACGTCCACACCCCCCTCGGACCAGTGCACACGTCCACATCACGTCTACACCCCCCTCAGACTAGAGCACACGTCCACACCTCCCTCGTACTGGTGCACACGTCCACACCCCCTTGATCCAGTGCACACATCCACACCCTCTCAGACCAGTGCACACGTCCACACCACGTCCACACCCCCCTCGGACCAGTGCACACGTCCACACCCCCACGGACCAGTGCACACGTCCACACCCCCTCGGACCAGTGCGCACGTCCACACCCTCCTCAGACCAGTGCACACGTCCACATCACGTCTACACCCCCCTCAGACTAGAGCACACGTCCACACCTCCCTCGTACTAGTGCACACGTCCACACCCCCTTGGTCCAATGTACACGTCCACACCCCCTTGGAACAGTGCACACGTCCACACCCCATCGGACCAGTGCACACGTCCACACCACGTCCACACCCCCTCGGACCAGTGCACATGTCCACACCACGTCCACACCTCCCTCGTACTAGTGCACACGTCCACACCCCCTTGGTCCTGTGCACACGTCCACATCCCCCTCGGACCAGTGCACACGTCTACACCCACCTCCCCGTGTACGACTGAGGCAGAGCTCCCCATCACCAAGTGTGGAATGAACAATGATAGTGTTGCACTTTGAAGCTTAAAGGTCCTGTATTACGCAAAATTGACTCTTGTGAGGTTCAAGCCTTGTTATAATGCTGTTCCCTCAAAGACACACTGGAGTTGTGTTTTGTTTCATTCACACGTTTGAGTAACACTTTATTATTAGTCCGTCTACATCTCCAAAGCTCAAAATGCTCTGTTCCATCTTGTGATGTCATGTAGTGGTAGTTTTCAGGTTAACAGCTCCTATTACCTTTAGTTCAGTAGAGACTGAGAATTCCAGGACTGAAATGATCCAAATGATTCTAGTGAAGGTGTGTGGAGTTTAAAAACACAGTGGAGCACTTCCTGTATTACCACATGACATCACAAGGTGGAACAGAGTGTTTTCAGTTTGAGAGAAGAACTCAGCCTAAATATGCAGGGTTTGTGTGTTAAACATGTTTGAAACAAAACACAACTCCAAATATGTTTGTGATGAGGAAACAACATTATAACAGACCAGGAAATAGCGTAATATGGCCCTTTAATACAGATGGGGGGCAGCTGAAATTCAAATTGTTAAAATGCAAAATTATGTTGCAATGCAGTGAGTCCTTGGGTTTAGTCAGTAATTGAAAACACCAGGTTCAACATTTGTGAATTTTCCTTTTGGATATTTCATGGATAAAACAACATTAGAACAGATCAGAAAATAGCATGATATGGGCCTTTAATTTACACACTTTACACACACACAAAGTGCAAAACAAATGTATTAATAGGACCATTATTATCTGAGCTAATCTTTTTTATTATTAATAAAATCGGATTATTATTATTAATCTTATTAGTTCTAATCTTATCTCACCATGAGTGGACTCTTGTCGTCCATTGTTCCCCTGCCATATATGAAACCATCTTTTTCTTCTGCAGAAAATGGTGGGAGCTCCCAGGCATCTGACTCTGAGGCTGGAACAACATCGATATGAGCCAAGAGCATGTACGGCTCCAGCTCAGGACGTGACCCTTGAACCCAAAACAGGTGACTGTAGTCCGCCACCAGCTCATGTTTGACTTGACTCGAAGAGAAGACTGTAGGGAACGCTGATATAGAATACAAGAAAGAGACAAGATTAGTCTGACAAAATACAAACGCACATGAATGACACTTCACTAAAATAAAATAAATGTAATAAGAAATATGTTTTGTAATGAATCCAGTGACATAATAAAAATATTAAAAAGTAAATTAAGACAGAGCGAGATTAATGATTATAAAGAACAAACACCACATGCACTGCTGCAGTTCACTTCCAGTGGCAGAGAGACAGCGCAAACAGCGCAGACAGCACAGACAAAGCAGACAGCGCCTCCAAAGCGCAGACAGTGCAAACAGCGCAAACAGCGCAGACAGCACAGACAAAGCAAACAGAGCAGACAGAGCAGACAGCACAGACAAGACAGACAGCGCAGACAAGACAGACAGCGCAGACAAGACAGACAGCGCAGACAGAGCAGACAGACAGCGCAGACAGCACAGACAGAGCAGACAGCGCAGACAGAGCAGACAGCACAGACAGCACAGACAGCGCAGACAGCGCAGACAGAGCAGACAGCGCAGACAGCGCACAGGTGGATCAGGTAAAACAGTGTAATTAAGGTCAGCATTTCAGAAACAAACAAACCAGTATTAGAACATTTAATAATGAACACATTCTGTTATTTTTTCATTATAAAACTTTTGATGTGACAGGACAGGCAGACAGAGCAGACAGCGCAGACAGCGCACAGGTGGATCAGGTAAAACAGTGTAATTAAGGTCAGCATTTCAGAAACAAACAAACCAGTATTAGAACATTTAATAATGAACACATTCTGTTATTTTTTCATTATAAAACTTTTGATGTAATAACAGGCCTGCACTTAGCATGTCCCTGCTACAGAGATGGGACAGCACTTTACTACATTCAGTATTCTGTAATTAAATATATTTTCAAAGGGTGACCAGATTTTCAAAATCAAAAAGGGAACACAGCCGGGCTGGAGTGTTTGGTAATAATAAAACTGTGCAAAGAGCTCATCATTAAGAATATTATGGACTAGTTTCATTCAACAAATGACAATTTATGCTCCTCTTTATTTTTGGCGGGGATCAGATTGGTCAAAAATAGGGACATCTGGGACAATTCTTATATAAAACTGGGACAAATGACTGGTTTTGTATGAATCTGCTGGGACAGGGGACACAGGGCTCAGAAATGGGACTGTCCCGGTTCAATGGGGACGTGTGGTCACCCTAATTTTGTAACATAGTCCTATATATGGTCCAATCAGAGTACGGTATTCTGAATCCTTAGAATACTTTTACGCTGAGCTGCATTTAAATTATAATGTAAAAACTCAACATAGGTTAAAAAAGGCTTTGTTTGTTTCACTGTTTGTTCTGCATTTATTTATCACTGATCAGAGAAGGATCACACCTGCCTCACCATAAGACCTGAGCTTTATATTTTTCTCACTATTTACCTGCAGTTTGAGCCTAAACTGTGAGATCAAATACTGTAATCTTTTGATTTTAGTAAAGTAACTGTACTCTGAATACCACCAAATGAAAGAGTAACTGTAGCTGATTACAGATAAAGAGTATTTAGAGTACTATTGTTGGAGCACGTGTTCAGTTACTTCTGTACTCTGTTACTTCTGTACACAGTTACTTATGTACTCTGTTACTTAAGTACTCTGTTACTTAAGTATTCTGTTACTTAAGTACTCTGTTACTTCAGTAACTTCTGTGCTCTGTTACTTCTGTACTCTGTTCCTTCAGTTACTTCTGTTGCTTCTGTAGTCTGTTACTTCTGTTCCTTCCGTACTCGGTTACTTCTGTACTCGGTTACTTCTGTTCCTTCTGTACTCGGTTTCTTCTGTAGTCGGTTACTTCTGTACTTTGTTCCTTCTGTACGCTGTTACTTCCGTACGCTGTTCCTTTTGTACTCGGTTACTTCTGTACTCTGTTCCTTCCGTACTTTGTTCCTTCTGTGCTCGGTTACTTCCGTACTCTGTTCCTTTTGTACTC
>KN471936.1:1960-17732 GCA_000787095.1 Periophthalmodon schlosseri
CCTGCTGAATTGACCCAAATGATCCTAAGCAGAACTTTGTACTGCAAATTTAAGTCCATAAACTCCATGACACACTCCTAAAATGAATGCCCCAAGCCGTATCTGAAAATGTTCAGATATGTGGCCCTCAGTGAAAGAAGCTTGGACACCTCTGTATTAAGACATTAGTGAGCCAAAAGTGGTCAAGAAGTCTGCCAAGACATGTATTACATCCAAGTGCTAAAAATGGTTTGGAAATACTAGAAGTATAAAAAAAACACAAATATAAAGGACTGATATAGTCATAACACATGTATTACAATTTATGATAGTACTGGGTTTTAGTAGCTCAACTATTATCCCCAAACAAATTGAAATAATAAAAAACAAATTACAAAATGTTGAACTTTTGTGCTTACTACAGAATGTATCGTATCGTAGCCGTTTGCAGCGTTTGATTAAATATGTATTGATGGTTTTATGTCCCATTTGTGTTTCAGAATCACTGATATGGATTTCATTAACAGTCTGTTGTGTGCGGTGAGCCACACACATCAGACTAGTTTGTTCAGCAGAACCCCCAGAAACACAGGGGAACACTTCCACTCTGTCCTTTGATTGGCAAAACAGTTAACCCTTAACTTTCTCATGTCCACAGCTATAATGGCAATGTGAATGACCTCTCTTGATACTTCAAAATAAAGTCAGAAGCTTGAAAGCAGACCTATTATGCAAAATCGACTTTTCAGAGCTTTTAACCATGTTATAGTTGTTTTCCCCTCAGCATTTACTCACTCATTTGGAGTGATTCATGTACGTTTGAGCAATCTTTACTTTCTTATTTTAACGATAACATTTTGACGATCACTGCTCTGTACTGACGTCATTCTCCAATTTTATTTTGTTAATTGCTGATGCGCGTAGGATTCTGCAGCATCTCATAGTCATTTTGGTACAAATGGAGAAAATCCAAGGCTTGCTAATGTGATGCTAGTGTGACAGCTGCACGGCTCTTTGTTCTGATGACGTCTACTGTGACGTCAGCCCCCATTGGGCATCACAGTTTCTGAACACAGAACTCACGGAGTAGTTATTTCTTTTTTTTAAGCCGTTTTAGATGAATATTGCGATTTAAAATGTCCAAATTATAACATAATGATCCACAGGTATCATAGATTACAACTACATAGCAAACACAAGGACAACATGTCTTCTTTAAAGGACTGTTAATTGTAAGATATTTGACCTTTGTTTGTAAATTATCACTAAATAACTCTCAAAATCTGCAGTTTTGATTTCGGACATTGGCAGTTGTCATGATCATCTTTGAAATTCAAGAACACCAGCTACACATTGATAAAATTAAAAAAATAAATAAATAAATATATGAATAAATAAATAAATAGTTGTTACCTGATTTCCTTCACCCACCAAGTAAATCTGGTATGGTATGGACAGTAAAAAAACAAACAAAAAAACAAAAATATGCATATTTCACATTGACTGGTTTACATGACTAATAGTAACACAATGAAAATATATCATTATAACAATTTAAAAACTACATTAATTATAGATATAGATATGATACAGTCTTGCTATACAAACTAAAAATGAAAATCTCATAATATTGCACTCTCCCAGACTTAATTCTTTTTCTCCTCCTCATGCAGTTTTCTCTCTGCATTATATCCACAACATATTGTCTGCCGACTTGTATTGCTTAAAATAGGACCCCATAAGCTTTGCGGATGCTCGTGGCACCAAACGGAGCATCTCTGGCACAATCAAACACATGGCTTATTCACTGTGTGGCTGTATTGTACATAGCAGGAAGCACTTGAATTTTGCAACATGTGAGATTATCATGCGTCCTCCCATGTGTTAAAAAGAGCTGCTGTGTTATGGCTATAGACTGTTAATGCCATATGTGCTCATATAAACACAGGCTGGTCTGAACAAGGAGATGAAAAGGGCTCATTTCCATGTCTTTGTGGATCAGTTTTATTTTTATTCTGTCCGGGTCTTAGTATGGAGTATGAGGCCTCACTGCAGGGAATACCACTGTACGTGTTTTGGTTCAGTTTGGGGGTAATTATAAAGTTAAATCAATGTTTATTAAACAGAGTCATGTTTGATATGTCGCCCAATGTGTTGTGACCTACCATGAAAACCTTGCAAGGTCAGTCATGCAAAACTCTGTATGCACCGGAGGCTTGTCTGAAGAAGAAAGCAGTAAGGTAGAAGAAAGCATGACTTCTATATGATTAAAGGTGCACTATGTAACTTTTCTGGTGAAGGGCACACTACCTGCATGTCTCCATGGAGATGTTACTGTTTTGCTTCAAATATTCAGCTTATTCCGGAAGTTGCCTTAGGCACCGCGATCATCATTTGGGTTGTTTTATTTTGCATGGGGCTGCCGAGCTTGACGGCAAATACTTTCTATAGGGACTACAGAGCCGTTTTAAAGCCTCCCAAAGAATCTGTGCCTTGTTGACTTGTTGGTGCACATGAATATAGAACAATTTACACAAATCAACTACTTTATATCCATGGCCGGCCGTAGCCTTCGGGGGCCCTAAGCAGAATTAGCCGTTGGGGCTCTTGACACTTCAGTGTCACGTATACATATTTGACAACGCTGTCATCTCAACCAGCTGTAAAAAGACTGACAATTCTGGAAGCTCACAACAGCAATAGCCACAGGATAACTGTATAAAAGTATCCAAGGTAGGGGGGTCTGGGGGCTCTCCTCCAGAGAAATTTAAAAATTCTAGGCAGTTATTTCCTGATTTCTAGTGCATTTTAATGTGTTCCAGTTGGCTAAAGTGGGCTTGCATTTATCAATTCAATTTTATGTTATAAAATGCTGAACTGGATAGAGTAGCCGAAGGATGTACTTAAGCAAAGGTACCCTTGCTTCAGAATCATATTACTCAAGAAGTACAAAGTAGTGATCCAAGTTAGAGAAGCATAAGAGAAACAGTCTGGACATAACATCAGATTTATAATTATCAGCTCATTTGAAGTTTGTGTAATTGGACTGAACATTAAATAATGCACAAAATCTGGTAACTTCAAAGAACAGACCACAAAAATATTCGCATTCGATTTTAGGATCATGTTATTTTGATGTTTATTGTCAGGCTTTGGATGCAGAGTTGAGTGAGGCGACATAAATTTGCATACAAAATTAGCGGAGATTTCACGTTAATTGCGATATTAATGAGCATTTAGAACGCACTTAGGAGTCGTTCACAGGTCATTCTTCATCATCCAGCAGATGTAACAAAGAGAGGTTTCTGTCATAATCAACGTTGTTAATCTGACAGGAGCAGTAACCTCCTTTAGCCTACACTCACAGCATCTCACAGTTTGGATCACAAAAGGCTTAGTCACAACCAAAAACAGCCTGTGTAATAAACTGACTCACCTGCTGTCCTCGTGTTGCTCTGATATATATCCCGTATGCGTAATTATACACGTCCAGCTTCACTGTTTTATCCTGCATGTCCAATGGTGTAAAGTGGTGACATATTTTGAGTCCTCTCTGAAAAGTCCGTCTTTCCCCAAAACAATCTTTCTCTGGGCTCTTCATGCATTGTCCCGTACTTTAGATAAACTTAACTTCACTAACTTTTTGTCTCACTGGTAAAACACCCATTCAAATAGATCCTCCCCTGCCTCAGTGCACCCGGAGTTCGCCTCTAGGGAAGGGGGGCCTTCACACCGGTGTAAACACGTAGTGGTCCACACCAATGCCCTGACTCAAAAACAAATGTAGGCAGCACATATTTAACTACTAGAAATAAAACACATCTAATCAGTTAAGAGGGATATTTAGACTAGTATAAACACCTGAGCACCATTTAGTTCCCCCCCCCAAAAAAACATTCCAATCATTATTTTTAATATAAATACATGGGCTCTTGGGGCCCTCTGGTGGCATCGGAGCCCTAAGCAGCAGCTCAGTCCACTTATATCCTGCCCCGGCCTTGTTTATATCATTTTTAGTGGCAACCCTTTTCTCAAAATCTCCATTGAAATGAATGGTATCCCCGCTTAACCGGAAGTGCCACCAAAAAGAAAGTGTGGTTTAGTAGCATTTAGAAGCAAAAGTGGGCTGGGAAGAATAAGGTTCATACAGCGGTATCACATTAAACATATCTATTTTCATAGAGGCAAGTTGACACCATTAGGCCACATTATAGGTCAGATCTGTAGAGAGGTAACGCCACACACATGTTTGTCAATGATTTTTTTTGTTATTAAAATACCTCTAATAGAATAAATGCAGGATAGATACATTTAATGCCATGCTGTGGAACATTCCAGGCAAAGCAATATCATCTGCAGACTATCAAAATCTACACAGTGCACGTTTAAATACTTACTATAGAAAAAGAGAACTTCAGTGCTTACAGTGATCAAATGTGAACTTTGTAGTTTCAGTATGTATCTTAACTTGTTTGTACTTGCTTGACACGACTTTGAGCCAATTAAAGTTCAGAAGCGTCACAAAAACAACCAAACGGCAGTGCCTCCATGTAGTTTTTCTTCATTCTCATGCAGTTTGGCTGGAGATGCAATGTTTTCAGCCTGCAGCGTTTGTTCAGGCCCCACTTTTGGATTTCAGTCTAAAAACACAGCGAGTTGGATAGTTTGGCTCCTGAACTTTTATGTGTTAGAAATATTTTATTCCACAGATTTTTGGCTTAGAAAAGGACCTTAACCAGTTCGATCCACAGAACCAGTGAAAGTGCAGATGCAAAACCAAAGGCTGAAGACTTGAAAGCTTTTGAACTCAAAATATCAAAATACTGCTCTTGGACTGAAACAGATTTTGACTTGTTGAAATACAAGTTGTTTATGGTTGAAATGTATAAATACATAAAGATACTACCTGAAACCTAACAGCAATTATTAACTGCATGCATTGTACAAACCAATCAATGTATTAACTTACTTACTTACTAAAATAACTCAAGTACATATGATCTACATGTCCATCTTTACTAGCATTACTTTACTCAGCATTATGAATGTAGCATATCTTATGGTGCATTCCAGTCCTCGGAGGTTGGATTTTCCGAGTTCTGACTTGTACATGACGACTGAATCACACCGCCATCTTGGAATTTTTACTCAGAAAGTTGGAGAACCTTTCAAAATCCGTGTTAGAAAATCCACTGTGGCTGCACCCTGCGTTTGGTGAAGATTAAAAACCCGACAGTTAAAATATCGATCGTTCTTGTGTTATTTTTCCCTTTAGTTGTTCCCTCCTACCGCTGTCTGTGAACCTGCTCCTGTGCAGCCTCTGCAGTTATAAATGCGCTGTTATGCTCTGTTATGCTGATGTTGCTAACATATACACGGAGCTAATGTCAACAAAAGCAGGAGTTCACTCTCAAACTTTGCTTTAGTGATTGTTAATGTCATAACAATGTCTGGGTTACTAAATTAACTTAACTGGATCCTCACTGTGGCTGATTTGAGAACTTTCCTAGTATTTATTACTTCATTGAATCTTTACTGTAATATATTGCTCATGTTTTTTCCGATTTGACAACTGGAACAGGCATCTGATGTTTAACTCGGAGATTATGTCATTCTGAAATTCGAGTTCCGACCTCCGAAGGTGACTGGAATGCAGCATTATATATGAACTTTATTTATACCCCCAGCAGGCTCCGTGGTGATAGAGTCTTATGGTTTTGACAATGCCGTTCCTAACCATAAAAGAATCACATCTTCCAGATTTTACCTCTCACTATTGCCCCAAGCCCCCTCATCCATCTATCAACCCATTTATATCTCCATCCTTTTCTTTACCTCCAACCCAAACAAGGGCACGATTCACTTCCTGTGGGTCAATGTCGCCCGGCGCAGATCGGGCAGTGTTTGTCGGATCCTGAAATATCCTTCAACCAACGCGATGATGAAAAGCTCCATTCAGTCCCTCTGAAGTAATTCTCTGTTTTTATGAGCGTCCTTGTCAAGCGTAGAAGTGATGATTAGGTAGAAAATGGAGGACGAGAGTTGGTCATGCATAAATGGATCTGCATGAGCCAAAACAAAGACTTGACAACTAGCTGCTGTGGGCTAAATGTTTAGACTGCGGCAGAGTATATCGCTGGAATCCGTGCTCTCAACCCCATACAAAATTATACAGAAAATATGAATCTGACTCCAACATAGACTAGTTACAGTGCTGTACGGTGGAGCAATTAGGGGTAGTATGTTTAGGTCAATAGAAGAATGCAGAATGTGTCTGTGTTTTGTAGATAACCTGATACAACAATAAAATTCATCACTGAACAATGGGGAGTTTGAACAACAGCATGAGCATGGAGTTTCAAATACGGAATAAAAAATACCAAAAAATATTTGGTAGTATGAGTATTTGGTGTAATGATAATGATAACCATGATTAAACAGGTCACAACATAACTGTAAGAAAAAAAAAAAAATCTATATATTCATGTAATTTTGAGAAGAGCAGGCAAAACAGGATTTTCTTATCAAAAAAATATTTTCAGTACTTCCAGAACTTTGAAAATGAAACTGAAAACAAGTCAAAATCCACTATAAATGTGTATGAGGTGATACATAGCCGTATAATGGAATGCGGTTTTAAAACGGCACATTTTATTTTGTTGCATTGCTATAAATTCACTTTCATAATGCACCATGGCTGTCTTGTTCTTTCTCTTTATCGCCAGCAGTGAATAACAATGAGTTGTCATAAGCACAAGTAAATATTCCATTCTTTAACCTCAAACTCCAGAGGTTTTTTGAGGAGCACTCTGTCACTGATGGGCAAACTGACTCACTGATTTCACCTGATCTCTCTTATACTTTTACAGATCTTTCACTGCTGTTGTTTAAAAGTTGATTCAACTATATGATGCTTTATGTATTAGCGGCAATAAACTTACAATGAAACGCTGCATTCACATATTTCCTCATTATTATTGGCCTAATAATCCAGTTGCTTACAAACAGAAACACGCACTCAGTATGTTAAATGTGATTTGTCTGACAGGCATTACAAAGGCTGCATGCCGTGAGAAGAGCTGAATATATTCAATTACTGTATAATCTATGTTTTAAATGCATAACACTGTGTTCCCTGTTCAAATCCCCGGTATCAATCTTGTTGCCTCACGTTGGAAGTCTCAGAGCAGATTGTGAAATTCTGACCGTCAGTAAACAGTAAAAACAGTGCGGATTTACAAGTCTTTGGGGGTGGTTGCTTGAGATTTGCATCACCTTGTTTTGAACTAAGTATATTTCATTAATTCAATAGTGTAATACATGGCCTACACTACAATTTAATAGAACAATTCATTAATAAAGCCTAGGATTTATAAAGAGCTTTTCAAGATACCCTAAGCACATAACCATTTTCATTCTGTCCTTACTGCCATTCTGCACCATTGGCCCCTCCAACCACCTCCTATCACTCACCCACTCACTACATTCATGCATAGGTAAGGTGGGAGAGTTATGCCCAAGGACACAACAACAGAATGTAATGGTCCGAGCTCAAATCCATCCTCAAATCCGTCCGCCAACTTTCAGGTTGGTGGACGAATACTAACCACTGAGTCCCTGCTGCCCCAAAGCACCTGCTACTCCAAGGCAAGCAGTCTCCCATCCCAGTACTAGCCAAGCTCGACCCTATTTGTTTACAAAATAGTGTCCAAATCTTTATGTGCCGTGCACAACACGCCAGTACTGTCACATAACAGTGTTTAATGCTTCATCTGTTTATCAGGCAGAAGTCAATCAAATCAAAAACCTTTGTTGTCTCTTGACAGGAAAATGGGGTGTGCAGTGGCAATACAAACAACAATTTAGACAACAATAAAATTAATAGGTGCAGTGGACACAACTCATTTAAGAGGCTAAATATACATTTAAAAAGACATTCTAAAAGATTCCATAGAGAGATCCTGTTCAAAAGCCACACATTAGTAAGAACATTAATTGCACACGGAATAACAGAATGCTTAAATCTGTTTGTTTTGGCTCTGGGAAGACTAAACATCTTCTTTGAGGGCAACATCACCAACTCCTCCAACAGAGGGAGCTCAGTTCTGGACAAAATGCACCGGACTTTCTGCAGCAGCTGGTTTTTAAAGATGTTTGTGAGGCTGAGCTGCTCTGACCCAGTGATCTTGCTGTCCTCTTTCACAATTTTGAACAAACGGCTTTTGTTCTGCAGAGAAAGATTACCATAATAAGAGACAAGACAAAGAGATAAAATTGATTCTGTAAAAGACTTGAAATGTTTCAGTTTTTGCTAAAAATCTTTGTGTGCCTTTTTTGCACAGTTGGGAAGTGCTCAGGTCATGGTTAAGTCAGTGCTGTTTATTCTTGTCGCTATTTGTCCTCTTTCAGTCATTTCTGCACACATGAGCCACCATGTTTGTTTTGATGGGGCTTTGTAAATGTGAAAATATCAATACATCTCATTCTGTTATATTCCTTTCTATGTTTAGTTGCCTGTCAATCCTGCCCATCAAATCTCTGATGGTTGAGGTAAGGGACTCTTTGGTAGAATAGAAAATTAGCCTCCCCAAGATATATAAAGTCGGACTACCACTATCTCTGATCAAATATGGTTCTTTTTTGCTTTCTGTTTTATATAATGTAGCTCTATGATGACACTGAATAGTCACCAACCATCCTGGCGTATTCTGTATGCATAACCTTTACGCATACAATGTGCTCATTATATTAGCTTTTTCATAACCCTTTCTCTATCATTTCAGATTTGCCTAGTTATACAATAATTGGAGTAATATGCATGGAAATGTGGTCATTAGCTCAAAGCATTAATGTGGATGAACCTACAGACCTCATGTAATTCTAATTAGTCCATATAAAATGTTAAGATGAATGTTTAACGATTCTACATCGCCAGCTTTTCTCTTAAACTTCCCAGCTCTCGGTTTGTAATAAACACGGCGGGTTTTGTACTTTCGGACCAAAAAACTTACAGGGATGTGCGCTGTGTTCTTGTTGTATTAAACCAACAAACAGCTCACCCCAAAGCAGGACCACTACTCTCTGGGGATCAGTCAAGAGTTTTTTTTTTTTCTTTTCTTTTTTTATAAACGCCTCTCGCCTGCGCTCCAAAAGCCTGACAGATATGTACGAGGGGGAAAAAAAAATATATGTGTGAGGAACAGGAAGCAACAAACATCAAGGCGAGAGGTTCTGCACTGATGCTCCGTCTTCAGCGGCCGCATCCAAATCCTAAGTCAGTTTTTGAATCTTTGACTGGAATCTAAAGCGCATTTCTCTCAGCTCATCCATCAACTATGCCTCGGAGAAGTTTTTTGATGTTACAAAGAAAAACAAAGAAAGATTAAAAGCTGGTTGGGTTTTTTAAAGCAACATTATATTCTTTAGTACTAATAATATTTTGGAGTTGTTTCACTTATTACAGAGCACCGCACATGAGCACCCGCTTCCATTCTGTCTATCGTAAAGATGCAGTGAGTACGTTTTCAGGTGGAGGGTCCAAAACCATCAGGTCCCCTTGAAGATGAATGTTTCACAATATACATGGTAAATGGTCACATTTTTATATAGCGCTTTTCCACCTTCAAGGCACTCAAAGCACTTTACATCAAGGAACAACTCGCCGATTCACACACACATTCATACACCAATGCATACAGACACTGGGGGTGAGGGGGGGGTTAAGTGTCATGCCCAAGGACACTACAACAGCATTCATCTGTGAGAGCTGGAATCACACTGCTCAACCAATGATGTTATCACTGCACTGGCTCCTGTGGCTCAGAGAATAGACTTTAAAGCAGCTCTGCTTGTGTCCAAGTCTCTCCATGGCCCAGCTCCAAAGTACATCTCCAACATGTTACTGCCATATGAACCATCTCGCACTCTGAGGACTTCAGGGACCAGCCTCCTGATGGTGCCCAGAGTCAGGACAAAACATGGGGCATTAGCATTTCAGTTTTATGCAGCTAAAACCTGGAACAGTCTTCCTGAAGATGTGAAACAGGCCTCTACTTTGACAATGTTTAAATACAGGCTCAGAATGGTTCTGTTTAGCTGTGCATATGACTGAAAGGCTTTTATTCTGCACTTCTTCTCTTTAATGTACATTTATGTTTTGATGTGTTTGTATTGGGATTTTAATGTCTTTCTTATTCTGTAAAGCATTTTGAATTACTTTGTGTACAAACTGTGCTACACAAATAAACTTTCCTTGCCTTGCCTTTACGTTGAGAGCGGGATTCAAACTGCCAACCTTTGGTCAGTGGACACTCTAACAACTGAGCTACTATACCCCTATCTCTCCATGGAGACAAGCAGCTCAGTATTTTCTTAACAATAAAAATGCTTGTAATCAAATAAATGAAAGACTAATGAGTTCCGCTGAGCAATAACATGAGCAGGTGGTGGACACTGTACCAGAACTGTGTGTTTTGAATTGGAAGACAATACGGTTTTGTTTAATTAAACATGAAAAGTCCCTTACTTTACCTTACTTACCTTGGTATTTGGTGTTAAAGATTTGAAATGTCATTCCCTTTGACAATTCTTGATTTCAGAAAACTACAAAAATTGAACTACCTTATGAAGAGAGCCAGGGAACTATGACGTTTGTATACTTCTTACAGGCTAACATTCACCACACACCTCTTGCCATCCATCATATTCTCTGACAGAGCCTTAAAGGGGAACTGTTTTCAAAGCTGACAAGGCTCAATAGCTTGAGTTTCACTTCAGGGGGTAAATATAGCTGCGATGTTAGCTGTGGCTTTATATGGGAGCCTGTACGTTTTGGAGAGGCACACTGGAGCGTATCTATGGATTGACCAAATCACTGAACAATCACCCACTGTGGAGGATCTGTGCTCAAGGCAACGCCCCCTACTGTTTATCCACTTCTAGGACTTAACCTGGCTGTGCCCCCGAAGTACTTGTCGCTATTGGGTTTTAAGTTGCCTCTGGCTATGACTTCAGAGGATAAACGACGTGTTCTTAAGTAGTTGACAAATATAAACGGATCATTAGGGTCATTTTTGCTGGAGAAAGAGCTCGATCGTGTTTAGAAGAGAAAGAAGGAAACACAAAGAATTAAATGTAACTGCAACAAAAGAAACATTCCCCTTACCTTGCCTTGAAAGAAAAGTAATTAAAACATTTGATCCAATGCAACTAAATAAACTGTTTTTTGTAAGATAATTATTGAGACTAAATGTCATCACTATTTTTGAACGTCAGTATAAAAACAACTGTGGTTAAGCTTTGAGAGAATTCTAATGATGTGTTGTAAGATTTTAAAAAAATAAATACATTAAAAAAAAACAAAACACACATTTATTTTACTTTTCTTCAGTTTACAGTGTCTATGGTTAACAGACTCCATTAGGGCCACACCTTCACACCACAGGCTGGCTGTCACATTAGTGTAAGACAAGATGGCTGCTTGAGAAAATAGCATATTACTAGTGCTCCTCTGGGACGGTGACAGGCTCATAAAGACACCCTGCTGTAGCCTGTAAATGTGTAATCAACAAGGGACTGTTTAAGCTCAGAATGACACACTGCTTTGTGCTGACTCAGCTCAGTGGACCTTGTTGTATTTGCATTCTGCTGCCCGTGGCACCGTGTACTATATAGAAAGCCAAGGCTAACGTGGCATTAAAATTGCACTCACATTCTTCCAATATCAGATACTTTAGGAGTGGAAGGATTATGAGTTTGTGGACTTTATGTTCAATGCATGAAAATGTGTTCTTTGCTTTTAACCCATCCTTCACCAGTACCTCAGGGCAACAGGGAGAAGCGAGCCATTACATACAGATGTTGAGTTTTCATTACATAACTGGACGATTAGCCAATATTGTACCTATTTACATTTATTGATACAGCCATACCCAGTTTTGTTTTGTTTTGGTTTGGGTTTTTTTAAATAAAAGCTTTCTGAGCTCACAGTTGCTGTGGTTTAAAAGACATAACAGATGCTGGAGCACTGCTAAACAAACTCCATCGTAGCAGCCATCCAGAATGCCCAATCTCATCTGATCTCAGAAACTAAGCAGGGTTGGACGGGAGACTGGGACGGTAGTCACTCAGTGTTAGTGCGAGTCCATCAACTCGAAAGTATTTCAACTCTGCTTGGGAAGAACATGCTAACTCTACAGAAAGGCCCTCTGTGAATCTAATCCTGGACTTCTGCCATCATGCTGATTTTAATAAGATGTCTGCAGTATGTCTAGGATTTGAACATTGGGGATAATGCATAACAGTTGTAACCGATATTCAATTTACAATAACACTGTTTCAGAGACTGTTTAAGTTAACCCATGCAGAGGAACATTGATTGAAAGCGCATGATCTTATAGCTACCAGAAACAGTTATGTTACCAAACACAGACAGAGCTGAAAATACTGTCAAACAGAGACATTCACTGATGCCTCATCTCAGATCGACAGCAGAGGACATAGTGGTGCTGTTTTGGTGACATTTCAGTGACACGGATGCACTTGGTTGGTCTTTTCATTCCGTTGTGCTTGAGTTTGTGTCAGCAGCAGTGACCCGCCAGGCTGTGTGAGTCCAGTGTTCCACCTCAGTGCTGCCCTCTACAGTCCGGGGCAAATCCTCCGGGCATTAGTCTCTCTGCTCTGTCACCAACAACCTTACACTCTCCTTTGCCATGTCCCTCCTTCAACAAGTCTTCCCCTAATGCTGTTTTATTGGATGTGTGCCCAGTGTGAGGGTCAGTGGCCAGGTCAGGCTTTGTTAGACAGGGTAAGAGGGGCTGTAGAGCAGTGTATGCTTGTATGCTCTGATCTGTTTCAACTTCACTGTCAAGATGGTTTAACTCCCAGGCAGTAGAAATCGTCTGGTCTTGACCCAGTGTCTCAAAAGGATAGACTTCAGTAAACAAGTGTGTCTATTAGGAACAGTCATGTGACATCGACAGCCATCGACAGGATGCGGGAGAAGGTCAGAAGAAAAAATGGTCGACAGTTTGTTTGCGGTTATTGCTTCGTGTCTAATTAATTAAATTGCCGAGATTTACCAAACATTGTATTTTGTGCGTCATACAGTCAATTGTCCAGGTAGAACCATTAAAGCTACTCTGTGTAACTTTTCTGGTGGAGGAGCTGCTACCTGTTTCTCTCTATAGAGTTGTTATCGCTTTGCCTGGAGAATTTAATGATCAAAGATACCTCAATAAACATGCATTCTTACTGTGAGCTGGGTCGCCTCTCCGTAGATCTTTCCTGTAACTTGGCTTGTTGGTGTCATCTGCTGCTCTCCTCAGAGATAGATGCATTATTTGTCATACTGTAATATTTTGTGCAAAACAGCATATCCATGGAGACAATCTGAACCACAAAAGTTGCATAGTGCATCTTTAAGCTAAATTTCTATTTTAACTTGTATGTGGTATTCCTGTCTGCTAATGTTGGCGTGAATTACGTTGATTTGTGTCTGTCGATGGATGAAATACTTTTTAAAATAAATAAATAAATAAATAAAATAATGAATACAAAAGCAATTTTAACTATAACTTGAAATAAATATTGTTTTGAAAGTTTATTTTTGAAGATGCATGATGTAACTGTTTTCTGGTGGGCTGTCTGCCATCTTTTTTTCTTCATGGATATGTTGCTGCTTTGCTTGTAAGGTTCCACAGCATGACATTAAACTGATCTCACTTGCATTTACTGAGTTACAGATATTTTTTTGTTTGTTTGTTTGTTTGCCTAAAAATACCTTGAAAAACATGCGTTGTTACTATGAATGGGCCACCTCTCCATAGATCTGACCTGTTAGTCAGTGGCGTGACTTGCTTGTCTCCATGGACATAGATACCGTATTTTCTGGACTACAAGTCGCACTTTTTTTCATAGTTTGGCCGGGGGTGCGACTTATACTCAGATGCGATTTATATGTGAAATATATGGGTTTTTTTCTTCATTATTATGCATTTTTTGGCTGATGCGACTTATACTCCGGTGCGACTTATACTCCGGAAGATACGGTAATGTTTAATGCCATACAGTGAAACATTCTAAGCAAAGCAATAACATCTCCACAGAGACAAGCAGATGCTGTATTCACCTTATTAGAAGTTGCCCTGGGCACCGCCATTGTCATTGGGGTTGTATTATTTTGCTGCCGATTTTGACAGCGAGTTTCTACTTACTCCCTACTTCTATAGGGACCACAGAGCTGTTTTAAAACCTCTCAGAGAATTGTTGCATTGTTGACTTGTTCGTCACATGAACATAGAACATTTTACTCAAAAGTACACAAAAGTACACAACCTACTTTATATCATATTTTAGCACCAAAACTTTTTTCAAATTCTCCATTGAAATGAATGGAAAGTGTGGTTTGGGGCGTTTAGAGGCAAAAGTGGGCGGGGCGGAATAAGGCCAATAACCTCCACCAGAAAAGTTACGTAGTGCATCTTTAAGTTGTATTGTAATTTGTATACCTCTATATCTGCAAAGCTAAAAAACAATACGTGATCCAACCCTGTTAACTGGAACAAAACAGGATGTTAATGATGTCACTATGTAATGGACTTGGCTCTAAATCAGTGCATTACTACAGCAGCCTTGTGGGACCCGAGCTTGGTTGAATGTGCACATTGTGACCAGACATAGTGTCATAAGTGAATCCCCTGTATGAAAGGCCTATGGAGAAGGCCAGAGCCCGCACTGCAATTGGATTGACCCAGTTGACCCCTGGAGTTAAGGGATGTGGGGGGCGTAGCTGCTGGCAAACAACACACACTGATTGAAGTCAAAGTGCAAGGCTTTCTGTGGCAGCTCCCTCATTCCTCAGGCTGTATTTGTCTGTGCCTATTGTACTGTACAGACACGACGCCTTTTCTTAGTTTTCTCCTTTCACTGGGTCACGGAATGGTCATGGTCATGTCTGCAGGGACCGTCAAGTGTGCACTATTATGACGTTTAAGATTGATTCGTCTTTTTAACGAGTACTGCGTCATATTGTGTGTTGTTGGTTGAGTGCTATGCGTTACGGAGCGGTATACAATATGATGTTCCGGGAGGCCTGATCTACATTGTGGTACTAAATGTATTTCTTGTATTTTATTTGATAGAGACAAGTCTACATTAAGCATTAGAACATTTATAGTAATTCCATTGTAAATTAGCATATGCCGTCTCCCTAACCATCACAAATTTGTGTTTAATTGCTGAAAAACATGCATTCTTACTATGAGTGGGCCCTTCTCTGCCCTGATCTGACCTGTAAGTTGGTCTGGTGGTGCCCTCGTCTCATTTCTGTGGAGATAGTTAAATTTAATGCCATACTGTGAAACAACAACATCTGGAGGCATAAAAGTTAGTGCCCCTGTAATAGTGACTGTGTGAAATTTGGAGCTGGTATCTGGTTTGGGAGATAATTAAAATTAATTAAAAGTTGATGAATTCACGGTGGTGAGAATGACCCAATGCAAGTTTTATCAAAGAATCAGTTCTGCGTTACATTATAAATTAGCAAATCAGAATCTTAAAAGCCTTAAAATAAAAGTTGACTTTCACCAGTGGATATATACATGACTTCCAATTTTCATTTAGGGGCAACAGTAGCTCAGTGGATCCACTGATCCGATGGTTGGCGGTTTGAATCCCGCTCTCGACAATTGAATGAATACGGACCAGTGGATTCACTCTGCCACTGCATCCAACAGATCAGTGTGTGGATGCAAAATAACTTTCTTGAACTAGACTGAAGTCATAGTCTTTGGCC
>KN471937.1:0-37791 GCA_000787095.1 Periophthalmodon schlosseri
ACACACACATATATATATATATATTTTGTTGTTGTTTTTTTTCTCTGGTATCGACTATTCTTACTATCGACTGCTCTTACTAGACAGGACCATGCTCTAGTTCGATTGGTTTAGTCTTGTGAAGATGGCGGCTCTCTGCTAGGGGTCGTGCTTGTATTTTGCTTTATGAAACTCCATTTAGACACTGTACATTTGTAGCTATGTTCACAAACATCTCCGTGAGGAGTGTGTTGCGGTTGTCTGGCTGTATTTTTCGGGAAACCAACGCGGTCTGTTCGGCTTTGTCTGCGGAGCCACGAGCATGTTCTGCGACTCTACTGTCAGGACCAAACGTCAAATGTGGTACGTATGATTGATCAGTGGGTCAAGTTGTTCATAATACTCATGGCTGTTTATAACATTACTTATTATATTATAACATTGTCAATGGTGTAGCATGGCTCGCTCCTCTAGCATCAGTCCACCCCTCCTCGGAGGGGATCGTCACCAGACTGTATGAACGTCTCTGTAAAACTTTATGAAATGGAAAGGGCTAGAGGTACACTACTAAGATGTATAGGCAAATATTAGATTGAATAATTTAAAAATACAAAACAAAAACAAAAAAAATATTTTGAGTAATCAGGCAGTGGCAATGATACAGAAAATGTGCATGCTATATTTTTTATGTTCAAGTGTCAGATCCTGACAGTCATGAATGTATGTATTACCCTTTGTATCTTTTGACTGGTGAGAATATGCTATTATTAAGATGTCGAAATAGTTTGAAATCATTACAGTGTAAAGTCCATCCATCCATTTTCTTCCACTTATTAGATTCCTGCCCCCACAATCTAAGCAGGGACTCCCAGACTTCCCTCACTTCCTCTAGCTCCTCCAGTGGGACCCCAAGGCATTCCTAGACCAGCTGAGAGACATAGTCCCTCCAGCGTGTCCTGGGTCTTCCCCGGGGCCTCCTCCTGGTGGGACATGCCCGGAACAGATCTCCAGGGACACGTCCAGGAGGCATGCGGAAAAGATGCCCCTGCCATCCCAGCTGGCTCCTCTCGACGTGGAGAATCTCTACTCCAAGCTT
Organism: Periophthalmodon schlosseri; assembly: GCA_000787095.1. Lineage (NCBI taxonomy): Eukaryota > Metazoa > Chordata > Actinopteri > Gobiiformes > Gobiidae > Periophthalmodon > Periophthalmodon schlosseri. Next base: position 1,076 of record KN471937.1, read on the forward strand.
CTCCTGTGTGACTAAGCTCCTCACCCTATCTCTAAGGGAGCGCAACACAGGACAATCCCAGCCTGTATGTATCATCTGCCTTCACTCCTCTGCCCCAGCACACCACATCTTAGAAGAGGTCACTGGCTACTACACTGTCGTCGAACATCAGCAAACATTTAACAATTCGTCCATTTTATACAGGACATTTTTTGTCCAGTTTGTTGGACTTGCATATACTGCAAGAAAGTAGTACCTTAAAAGATTTAAACTGTACACACAAAAATCACACACAAATTCACTTGGGTGTTAAAGCAGAAGAAAATGGATGGATGGCAATAGGGGAGAGCTGTATTCAAAATATTGATATCGCAATATATCGTCACAGACTTTTTGGCAATATGTGTATCGATACAAGATTCTGTATCGGGGTACTTTAAAAGTATGCTATTTCATTATAACTTATATATTGTACTACAGCTGACTACTGCATTAAGGCTGAAATTGTGAAACTGAAAAGGCTGGGATGAAATTGTGACTTCATAAGGCAATTATGTTCTGATTTTAAGGACACTGTAGATATGAAATTATGCTGTATTTTAGTATTGCATTCTACATTGTAATTTAGTGCCTACTAAACACCTTTCCATACTAATCCAAACAAAAAGAGCAAATGGAAAATTTACAGTAGGTTCCCAATGATGAATTACAATTGACATGTATTAGTCAACCACAGTAATTGCGTACAGGATACATATCATATCATGGAACCAGTATCAGGATACATATTGTATCATGAGTTGCTAAGCCCTAGATGGCAATGACGTTAAATACAGTTTTTTATGCTGTTATTCTGATTTAGGTGAGAATTAAACTGAAATATTTGGACATTTAGAGCCAAATTCATTAATCTGTTTATCTTTATTTATACAGGGAGAACCCAATGAGAACACTCAGAGTCTCTAAGGTATAGACGGAATAGAAATTGGTTGTGTGAGATCCAGGCCATCACATAGGTCTTTCAAAGTTTCAGACTCTTTTCCCAGCCAGTTAATATTTATCTCGCCTTTTATTAGGATGAGGTGATACTTGAGCTCCGGGGGACTTCATAATTTTCCAGTTTAGAAAGCATCAGGAATAGATCATTAAGACTATTTTTGGGTGCCAAAGGTGCATGATAAATAGCAGTAATAGCACATTTTTTAATCGTAATCATTTACATAGCTAACAGACACAGACAGACATTCAAAACTTTTAGGCTTTGAGCAGGAGAACAGAAGGTCCACAGACAGGTGATCTTTAACATAAATGGCAACACCACCTCCTTTAGACATGGCAACCTCCTTTAGACTTCCTGTTACAATGAAAAACTTTGTAATATTCAATATTGATTTCCTTATTACTTATTTTATTTGATAGCCAGGTTTTAGAAAATACAAATATATCTGGATCTGTTTCATTTGCCCAAACTTTAATGTAATCTAAGTTAGATGTGATACTACGTGCATTCATATGTATAGTTCTCAGTCCCTTCCTTGTCTTGAAGTTTTGCATATCAAATAGGCCTAAGTCTTTAGGGATACTAGGCTTATTTGAGTTTGACCGGAATCGATTTGACACCTGGGGATTAGGTTTGTTAGTAATATTTATATCAACTAAGTTGCACAACCTTTGAAAATTTCTTTAATTTCAACAATATATTCTACATGAAATCTGCGCATTAATTTGTTTTAATGCGGAATCTAAGCTAGTGGGCACTGATTTTTGTCAAAGAGTCACATGAGACGCTGTTTATCCGTTAGGAGTCATAATGTCATCTCAGGCAAACAGATTATTCCTCTTCCAGAATCGACAAAAAATACCCACAAAAAGAATTCCTAGAGCACTGCAATAACCCTTCAACCAGATGAGAAGTTGTCTGATCTGATTAAACGCCATGTCACCAAAACTGAGAGATGGAATTGGACCAGACAATTACGCATTGGTTTCCCGACTTTAGCACCATGTCACTGTGATGTCCCGCAACAATCTAAGAGGGCATGGTAACTCCAATGGCTGCCTCTGATTAGGACTTGCATGATGATGTGAGTGCTTTCCCTTTTGTTTACTATTTATAACAAGGGACCAGTTATGCGATGGAGTAGAGGAAGTTGGACCCTTTGGTTTAGCTGCACCATGACAACCCCATGTATCAAGCTGAACACAAGCAGAGGTTGGCTGACTGCATCCCGCACCAGTAGGGGCGGGATTTACACCGAGAACAGCTACGATCACATCTAATTCATTCATCATGGCAATAGATTTTCCCACCGTCACCACCGAGTGGCTCTGGGTTTGAGTCAGTAAGGTGATGCAGTTCTCTAGTTCTGTCATTCTCGCTCCCAAGAGTAAACAGTCACAATGTGTCAGCGAGTGACGCCCTGCTCAAAAGAAAGTTAAACTCCACAAGTAAATAGATCAGATGTAAAGAATTTTTTGTATGAACTTTAAACGGATCACATCAATTTTAAAAACATACTAGACTAATATGTGTAGCCCTCTGAATTGAGTTCTACACATCAGTCTGGGATGGCTCTCGCTGAAAGCGATCAGAAAACACGGAACATCATGACAATTGTATAAATCTGTTTAGTCGAAGCGTCACAACTGCAGAACAAGCTTGAAAATGAAGCTTTAGTTAAATCCAGTTGAGAGAAGAGCACAGACATCTTCCCTGTCCACAAATGCACACAAGTGCTTACCTTCTGCACGTTTTTCACAAACAAAAAGTCGCCATGTTTGTTTTGGTTTGTTTGGGCGCTATACCTTTGGCGTCCACACAAACCTCCATACAATCCTCAATGCAGCTGTGTGATTGGTCCGCCCATATGCTTAACCTTACAGCAGGAGTATATCAAGATGGATTCTCGTGAGTTTGTGAACTCACAAATATTGCGAGAATCCATCTTGCTGTGCAAGGTTAGGTATAAAGAGCTGCCATAGAAATTGTCCACTGTGTTTAATAATTACTGGGCCACCAGTATGTGGCTCTGGTGACACAGTTCAATGTGACAAGATGCATCCTTACACCTCTACTACAAATTGATACATATCAACACAGTGTATTGTGTGAGTAAGCAGTTACACAGAAATCAATCAACCTCTTAGTTCTCATTACTCAACATGGAAAATGACTTTGCAAACCACCAATTATCTTATGCTAAATTGTCCAGTAGTGAATTATCTTGTTTTACTTATGGGTCACAGAAGTTGTTTCATTTTAACATGTGATAACTTCCTGGTTTATTAACTTTTAAAACCCTATTGAATAATATGCAAGACAAAGATTTATATTTGTAATGACACAGCAGACTTGCAAACATTTTCAGTTTTATCTGTGAAAACCGTGTGATCAACATTTGGCAGGAAATGACCTCAGTGATGGTTATATGATGTTATTGTGAAATGTTCATCTTTCAATCTGAAGTGAGAGCAGCGAGCTAGAATACAGTATATAAGCTATTTAGTTTATGATGTTTCAGTGATGCATGAAGAAAGCTATAGATATATGTTAAAACTCTGTATTAAATTGACCATGTGCAGTACCAAGAGTGAAATTTCATAGTTCAAAATAAATCTTTTTTTTCAGTGTCTGTATACCCTGTAGGTTTTCACAACACTATTTTATTTCTTGCAGGGAGCTTTGCACTACAACCACTAGTGAGACATTATGCACGGGCTGCGAAGAAAAGTGTGACTGGTATGTTCTTGCAGAGCACTGATGCATAAATGTAACTTTAAACACATAACACACATTCTATATATTCTTTGTAGCTTCCCCAAGGCATCTGAGTGACCTTACACCGACAATGTTAAAACTGGACTATACAGTTGTGCCACTCGCTCAAACGTACGCATTAACTTTATAACATAATCAAACATATTAAAGGCCAAAGTTCTAGTATCTTGTTTTGTTCACAGGACTGATGATGTTGTCAAAAGGCTTATCTCACTTGAGCTCGCAAGTCACGTGAGTTGTTACAATGTTATAATGTAATTTTGTATAATCCAAAACAACAATGTGCGGAGCAAACATATTTTAAAAGGTCGAAAGTGAATTAACATTTTTTTCAACCTATTTTAATTTGTGACACACTTGTTTTGTTGAAAGGTGCCAAAATTGTACAAAAAGTATTTTTGTTGACTTCACTAAAATTCCCTGTATTTTAAACTGGGTTGAGTAAGGATGATAATGTCGAGGAATAATAATAATTTAATAAATAATTATAAAGTATATATTAATAGTCAACACCCAAAACATATGCTTATGGTCCAAATATGACATGTTTTATTTTTCGTCTTATTATGTATCTTCAGAAAGAAAAGTTAGAGCTAAAAAAGGAGCTGCTCATTTCAAAGGTCCAGAGGGATAAAAATGACCGTAATTCAGAGGAGGTCAGAGGTAAGCTGAGTTCTCCTGGTCCTTATTACTATTTCTATCAGAAGCCTTATCAGTTGAATTTATGTGCTCTTTCTTGTTTGGCAGTGGCTATGTTGACAGCAAGAATCCGCAACCTTCAAGATCATTTGCAAATACATCCCAAGGCAAGTATACGCAATCCAGACATGCTTTTAACATTTTTATCTCTTTCTTTAATCTGCAAATGTTTCACTGCGTCACTGTTTCATATTATGATTGATGTTTGAGTGTTTGTAGTCTGCTTCCCTGCTTTATGCTGCCTTATCTTGGCCAGGTCGTCATTGCAAACGAGAAGGTGTTCTCGATTGACTTACCTCGTAAAATATTGAAAAAATAAAATGAATACTCTACATAAAAATAACTAAAAACATAAAGAATAATGAAAAAATCAGCTTTTATATATGACATTGTAGTATAATAAAGGGGTTTGTCTGTGCTCTCTGCTACCTTCTGGTTTTGACACATGCACTAGCTACAGGATTTCCTGGGTACACCTCGCAACTACGGGCTTGTAAAATTGTGGTCGGAAATTTCCGTGTTAGATCAGACATGCAAGATAGATACTGCTGCACTGTTATTTTTAAAAAGTACAATATTGTCACTCATTCCTTTTCAGTTTCAGCTTTCTATTTAATTTGTTACATTGATTATTCTTGCATTACAGGACAAAGCTAACAAAAGACGTATGCTAATGGCCATAGACAAGAGGAAAAAGACTTTAAAGAAGCTCAGGCTAGTTCGCTTTGACGCCTTTGAGAAAGTCTGCGAACAGTTGGGCATCACCTACACCTTTCCACCAGAGTACTACAGACGTGTCACTCGGCGCTGGCTTGCCAAAAAGGCTTTCTGTTTAAAGGTAAAATCCAAACTGGATCATAAGTGGGAAACAAGCATATAATATATTGGTAATAGGAATGGGTGATATATTTGTTTGAATATCGGTATCGGCGATATCGGATGTTTTCTCCAGATATCAGTATCGATATGTTATAGTGTAATTCCCAGTTTCCCAGCAACAAGACAAATGTATCAATATCGTCTCAAAAAATCCTGATTGGTCAATGGTCAAAATAGCACGAATAAATGTCATGGTGCGTATTCACAACGCTGTCGTCTCATTCTGTGCTGATGCCGTGTTCTCCCACAGGTCTTTAAAGAAGTGCAAAAGCAAAAAGCAGAAGAAAAAATGAAGATGAAGCAAAACAAAGTCACTAAAGATACAAACATTGCAAAAGCCCAGTGAATGACGTTGAGTTTCTTGTCTATTGTCTAATAATGGGATTGAAATAAAACTCTTGTCTGATGCAGTGCCTCTTTTTTCCAGTCAACCAATTAAGTAAGTTGTGAAAAATAACATATAACTAATCTGAAAGTAAAAACAAGTATACTTTTACTCAGGAATCTAAAAAGTGCAGCTCAAATTTGAGTACATTCTGTAAAAAAAATTCATATTTTGCACTGCTAGTCATTTGGTAAAAAAAATACCCAATTGTGTCATGTGATTCCTTTGTGCTACATTTTGATGGCCTATCTGCTCATAAAGTGATGAAGTAGAGATTGTAAACCATAAAAGTTCACATGACTTCTCATTATCAGTACATATATATTTGTGGTAAACCAGCACTTCTTGCAATAGGTAGTGAATCATATTTGTCAGTAAGTGGGGTGTAGAATGCTGTCAGATGTTTTTTGACAGTTGAAATTGCAGAATTTCCTGTTGGGTACGCAGATGTGAGTCTGATCACGGTCAGTACAGAACGCCAGACTCCGGGTATGTAGTTTTCTTTCAACACAATTTCAACTCTATAAAGTCACATTTTTGCAGCTATGTAAAATATTTTTTATTGTTATTTGTTGCCAGCATTTGCAGCACGTTTTACCAAATATGAAACGATGAAGAGACACAAATGTTTTCTTGTAATTTAACTTAACTGAAGAGCAACCTAAAATGTAACCTTTTCTCTCTAGGCATCTCAACACAGAGATCATTGACATACCATCTAAATGTCTAACCCTGTGATAACCCATCAGCCAGGTGCCGGAGGCTACGGGACAAATGTTCAAGCTGGACAGTGGAGTACTCATGTGTGTGGATGCTGTAGTGACATTCCAATCTGTAAGTACTTACATTTCTGTGGCTGACCAATACATGTAAATTGTAATTCAGTATTGGTGCCCTACTGTAAATTTCTACAGCACTTTTGTTTGGATTTTAGCAGGGAAAACTGTTCAGTAAATATGTGTAAAATATTTTGTGTACAATGTTGTTTATTCTTTCTGGCTATTAGGCCATATTAATAAGTATGTTTGCATGTTTGGTCATCAATATGTCTAACAAGTCTGTTTCTATTTCAGGTTTATTGGGATTCTTCTGTGCACCAGTACTGAGCTGCTACACTGCTAATAAATATGGGGAGAACTGCTGCCTAGGACTTTTACCAGGTGGAATGACAGCCCTCCGAACCCACATGAGGCTCACTTACGGTATTGAGGTAGGTCTGGTTATTGTCTGGTTAATGTTTTTCACTTCTTGCACCTCTTATAGAATCAATCTTGTGCAAGACACCCCTAGAGGAACAAAACGTGGGCATTGAATTTTGGGAAACAAAATGATACGATGTTCTCTTTGCGGGTTGACTTCTTTCACCTACAGTTTAAACAATTGTGATTCTCTTTCCACAGGGCACAATATGCAATGATGCAATGATGACCGTTTTCTGTGGAGTTTGTGAAGTGTGCAGAATGGCAAGAGAAATTCGCATCCGAAATGGAGAAATGGAGGCAAGCAGATAGACTGAGTGCTAGCCTTATGAAAAATGCATATTTTTGGTTTTTACAAGCTTAAGATACAGACAACACTGGGGTCTTAATTAAGCCTAATGTCAATTGCAGTTTCTTCTACATTTCCAATTTTCACTGTCAAGATGATATTTTATTTTTGTAAATAAATATATCCTGTGATGTTTGTACAGAAATTACTTGTATATTTTTGTCTTAAATAGTGTATTTAAATTATGGCAAGATGTAACAGGAAATTAAATGAGGAAATGTTTTACAAAATTAGTCTAGCACTTGCTGCGCCAACAGAAATATAATTTGGTGTGCTTGTTCAAAGGTTTTCTATAGAAGAAATGTGTAATATTTAAAATTGCAATCAGACCCCCCATCGATTTGTTATGTTCTCTTCCACTCTTCCGGGTAGCTTTGCACTCTGGCCTTTGATTGGTTAAGTGCACCGTGGCCTGGCAACGGGAAGAGGCTTTAACAACAGAAGAGCATTTTAGCTAGTAGCATTATCGGCAAATACGAAATTAAATAATTTTAGGCATTCAAGCATTAAGATTACACAATGTCGACGCGAACACTGCCTTTGCTTTTTATAAATCTCGGTGGGGAGATGTTGTATATTCTAGATCAACGACTTCGGGCTCAGAATATTCCTGCCGACAAAGCTAAGAAAGGTAAGTGTGTTAGCATCACTGCCAAAGCACTGTTCCAATCCACCTCTGTGTCTTCACACGGAATGTATTATTATTAGCATTCAAAATATTGATTGTCACCGTATTGTTTTAAGTTATCGGCAGCAATGACTATCATTTCTACTTTATTTCTCTTCTATTTCTTTTCTTTATAATTAATATTGAAAGTCTCAACTGTAGCTGACTGGATAGACAAGGACAGAAAGAAAGGTATTAATTTAAATTTACACCACATGATACATAGTTATGCTTAATATGCTTTTATAGTACCCCTTTGAGAATAGTAAGCCACGTGGGTCAATGCTTGGTTATAGAGGGATGGTAATGGCGAAGGCAAAGAGGGCTTGAATTATACATTTTATTATTTCTTTTTGCGTTTTTTATTTCATATTCCTGGATCTTTTCACAGTCATCAAAGCTGATGTTAAGTAAGACATGTGATTAGCTTCTCGCTGCTTTTTAGTGGTTTTTGCTTTGGTTCTCTTACTTAAATCCGACATGGCATTTGAATGGCAAGTAGTAAATCAAAGCGTTATTTTCCCTTTTTCTGTACCCCTGAACAGTTATGAATGACATCATCAGCACAATGTTCAACAAAAAGTTTCTGGAGGAGCTCTTCAAACCACAGGAGCTTTACTCCAAGAAGGCCCTGCGCACAGTCTTTGATAGGCTGGCCCATGCATCCATCATGAGACTAAACCAAGCCAGTATGGACAAGGTCAGAGCCATTTACTTTTACTGCTACTTCAGAGTAGTTTTGTTAAAGATACATTATATATGTTTTCTCACGGAGGCTTGCTTTGCCTGAAATGTTCCACAGTATAAAGATATCCATCTTTCATTCATTCATGTTTTACTGTCAAAAATACACCATCTATTTTTTTGGCAATAAAATGCAATTGCAATAATGGTAGTTTTTGGGTGGAGGGTCCAAAACCCTCTGTTCTCCCTAGAAATGTTGCTTTGCCTGTCAAAGCCATATCTTTTTTCATGAAACAAGCAAGTGACAGACCCTGCACTAGAAAACTGACACAGTGCACCTTTAAGAAAGAAAGAAAATAATGAAAACTGTATCTGTTTCCCCTCTCACAGCTGTATGACCTGATGACCATGGCCTTCAAGTACCAGGTGCTGCTGTGTACACGACCCAAAGACATTCTTCTTGTTTCCTTTAATCACATGGACGCAATCAAGGAGTTTGTAAAAGATAGCCCAAGTATACTCAGCCAGGTGGATGAGACATTTCGACAACTTATAGAGGTATCAAAGTTTCTACTATGTTTTTCTTCAGAAGAAAAAAAATTACCTTTTTGTGACAAATCATTGTAATATAACTAATTGCTATTTGCATCAACATTGTCAACAGCATTCAACATCTTTACTAAATTACCACTGTGCTTTCTCTAACTGTGTTTTTTCTCAGATGTATACACCTTTATCAAGTGGAGAATTTCAGCTTATCCGACAAACTCTTTTAATATTTTTTCAAGACATGCATATAAGAGTGAGTTTGCAAGTTTGTTTGCATTTGTGAGTCTCGTGATCCGATGTTTTCTTTACATCTGATACCTCTGTTTTTGCAGGTGTCCATTTTTCTTAAAGATAAAGTCCAGAACTCTAATGGTCGCTTTGTACTTCCCACGAGTGGCCCAGTGCCCTATGGAACACAGATCCCTGGTTTAATCAGGTACAGTTTAAACGGGGTGTGCCTCATATCAGTGCCATATACTTTATTAGAGTTGTGTCTAGTTATTATTACCATTACTAAAGTATTAGTTGTCGCTCCTATTTTTTTAAGTTATTTTGCTAATAGAACCATTTCATTTATCTGGGATTATCTGCAGCTAATCAGACAATTGGAAGGACAAGTCACTTACGTTCTTATTTTAGAATTGCGTGTGTTAATACAAATTGGCAAATTAATAGAATAGCATATTAGTGTATCCAGTGGCACCACTGTATCCAGTTTTTGATACACTGCATACACTTTTTCATAAAGAATACAGTGACACTGAGTGAAAAGCTGTTTTAAAGTAGAGGGCAATTTCTTCACTGTAATTCATTGGTATTCTTGGTATTTATTTATATTATAAAATTATAGTTCTGACTTTAAATGGTTGCATTATTCTGCAATGTGTATTTTAAAGGTTAGGTTTTTTTATGCATAAACATATAGTTTTATGATTATTAATGTCTTTTTCTTAGGATATTCAGTTGCACAGGCGAGGAAGTAAACAGGTTGCAGTTCACCAATGGTGGAAATTATACATCAGCACTACGAGAGGGCTCTTTTGAAATTTTTGGAGACCGTGTCACCAAATTAGGCACAAACATGTAAGTCTTCCTAACCATTAATCATATTATATTATTATAGATTTTTGGGTATATTTAGTATTTTGTTGTCTTGCTGTCTTATTTATTAACAAAATATGCTAATATTTTTGTTCAGGTATAGTGTTTGCCGTCCTGTTGAAACCCACATGTCTGGGACCTCTAAAAACTCTGCCCAGCATCCAAAGGTATGAATTTAAATAAATTATCTTCATGGCTTTTTCCTTGTAACTGCCAATTACTTTATTTACTTACCATTATGTGTGAAAAGGTCAGCACCGCACCTAACCCTCTGGCCAAAGAGGAACTGAACCTCCTGGCAAGATTAATGGGTGGGTTAGAGGTTCACAAAGCTGGTAATGCGGACAGCGGCTTTCGGGTCAACCTATTCAATACAGATGAGGAAGAGGAGTGAGTATTTGTGCCCAATATACAGTGTATTGTCATAAACCTTAAATTTTGTCCTAAAGGCAAATTGTAATTTATTTACAGAGAAGCATTATCACTAAGGCCAGATGAGCTTTGTTATGGAGTCATCAGCATTCAAGCAACAAAGGTAAATTTGCCTTTCTTTGCAATTTAGTTTTGCTGTAGAAAAGAAAATATTGTATTGTTGTAATCAATCAAAACGAACGAGACTGTTTTTCACCTATTTATTCCCAATTTGCTGAAACTGACTCCTTTGAGCAGTTTAGGTTCAAAACTCTATTTATGAGATTACCAAGTGTTAAGCCAATCTGTTTTTATCTATTTATACATTTTATTTAGGACCAACAGGCCAATGCTGAGCTGAGTAAAATAATGGAGGAGTTTTCCGAGTCCAGCGATCAATCTCCCAGTGCGAGCAGCAAAGGAGATGACCTATTGGCCATGATGGACGGCCTGTGATAATGTCACCGACACAGAACATCCCTGGAGCGTGGCATCAAACACACTGTCAGCTGTGTGCTGTTTATGTTGGCCAGATTACTAGCTGCATTCGCAAAACTTTACAACACATTACACATCGTATAATTTGTTAAAACCATTTTAAATATGCAGTTAGGTACATACACTGTATTTGTGAATGTTCTAGTAATGCAGGGATTAAGACCAATGATGTTTGAATAATTTGCTGTTGTCATGGCATTCATATGTAGTGCAACATTTGCACATGGATTTTACTCTTTTTTTCATAGATCAGTAAGCTGCATTAAGTGTTTGTAGACAAACTTTCATTGTGATGCATGATATAAAGAACTAGAGTCCTAAGTGCCCTTTGAAAGGGAACTGATGTGCTCATTTTGTAACACACTGTGTTACATGCAGTGTTATACAAGGACGTTTGTCAGACAACATGAAATGTGTTGAGATGATATTACTACTTAGTTTACCAAGTATTGTAACATGAATGTGGTACTTTGAGAGCAGTGCAATATTATAATTTATAAAATGGATTATTTAGTAAACTGTACTGCACATGTTTGTGAATTATAAACGAGATTGATTTTTTTAAATAAATTGAATAATATATGTCAGGTCAGAGAAAATGCATGTAATATGGTTTAAATCCGCTGATGATGCAACACTGTGTCAATCATGGCGTGTGAACTGTAAAAGCGTGTAAAAGCGTGCAAGGTCAGAATATTCCAATAGGTGGCGCTGTCACACAGACCATGTTGTAGTTCATGAAACTATGGAAAATGAGCAGATATATGCGCCAAATTCACCACTAATTATATATTTAAACATTATTTAAAATATATACTGATTTGCTATTCGACCTGTGTTTATCAGGGAGCTTATCTGGTTTTTTTTTCTAATTTAGTAGGCTAGTAATTTGCTGTAATTCTGTCCTGTTGAGCAAGAGATTTATTTCTTTGTACAAAATTTCTTCAAGCAAGACATGCTGAGACATTTGTCTAAACTGATTTGGAGGTGGAGGATTTTGGGGAGGCCTTTCTAAGGTTGGCACTTTACAAAGAAGGGGAGACAAAACAGTATGTACCCTAAGGTTACAGCCTTCCTGCAGAGCATGGAGAAACCAGAGCTTGTATTTACACTAGCTATAACAAGAAGTTTAGTTGGTTTGAATAGGAAAAAAAAATAAAAAATCAATGATCTGCCATTTAGAAAGCACACATTTTCTCACCTGCCCACCTGTCTCAAACTAGGGCATGTGGGTTGTATTTATATCGGGAAAATTAAAAGAAAGCAAAAATAGCAACTTGAAAGTAAGTAGTATGCATTTGGCACTATTGTTTTAGTTAACTGATGGTGCGGATATGGCTATGGCATTGGTAAACATATCTAATTAATTCGCTTGTGCAAAGTAGGTAGATTTGACAGCACAGTCATCAGCCGGGAGGACAGTTGATTCATGTTTATTGCTACTGGGAAATCGCATCCTGTCCCGAAAATCATGATGTAATGCGTTTTGGCAACTTTTATTATGCAAAGAATTTCATCATCAATGCGCAACCATAAGAAAGGACAGCGAAGAGCCCTTGCCATTGGCTGTAGGAGGTGTCTATCAAGCCTTTGTGTGCGTCATTTCCGTTGTCAGGTGGTGCTGTCGCTGTGGAAAGATGCGATCAGCGAAGAGCGGAGGCTTTTCCTTAATTGCTCATTTCGGCTACCGCGGCTAAACATCCTGAAACCAACCCACTGTGGTCGTTGTCGTTTGAGCAAAGGACCCCGCGCACACACCGCAGCGTTTACCCCTCGAAATGTCCATGGTGTGACGAGACAACGCAGACTTTGCCCGGCGGTTTCGGCTCGAGGTAAGCGAGGTGGCGACTGTGCTTGCTTGTCTGGCACGGCTAGCCAGCTGTAATGTTACCCACTTTGTTTAAATGGCCTCCGGGCTGCTCACTAGCTTTCGATTAGCACATGCTGCTCACAATCAAAGGCATTTAAACCCACATGGCAATGAAACATGGCAACATTAACTGTGCTAGCAGCTAGTTTTTGTAGTTTGCATCGGAAAGCACGACTCCGTGTTGTGCCTTTGTGTGCCTTCACTGTGCCAGCGACTTCAGCAGAGAGATTCCGTAAGCTTTGTTCAATGTACTGTCCAGTTTAGTTTTATTAAATCACTCCACCACCACATGTAAGAGCAAGCTTAATTATTTAAAATACGACATGTAGACCGCATTGCCTCCTAAGTTCTGTCTGCATACTGACACTTTTTGCGTAACTTTGAGAGATTCCCTGCCAGGAGTCCGAGACACGAGGTTGTGGATCGCACATAATATCAATTAAATATCAGGCATCTAACTACATTATTAAACATCTAATTAGCTACAGAATACAATGCTGTTATATCATTTTTAACGCTAAGGCATAAACTTTCCATAGACAAGAACCTGTGCGTAAAAGGTGTCTACAACTCGTGTGAAGAGTCATATTGTGATCCAGTTGGTATATATTTTCTGAACAAGACCGCAGACGAAACGTGAACTCTTCATCGTGTTGTTTTTATGCCGCTCTAAGTGCAAAAGGGTTGCATATTGTCTGACCACTACAGCCACGAAATGGCACCACAAAGGTATGACAGACCGTGCGTACAGCAGAATGATTGTCGTCTAGTGATTAAATGTGTGACCTTGTGTCCAGTGGCAACGACTATATTTGCGGTCAAGGACGATGTGACTCCTGTAAAAGGTGGTAAACAACTGCTTGCAAAACGGACGTCAAGGCACAGTAAGCAAGACTGTAGCTATTAGCCAAGCTTTTTGATTCCTTTACCCACTTTAGAGCATTGGATTTTTAACTTTTGTCAAGTTTGCATAAAAGCCTATGTACACTTTTCCATTTGACACCTACATCTTTTAGTTTTGAATGGTGTTTGTGAATCATGTAGGTGGATCTAGAAACACCTATGCACTTATTTTGCTCTGAGTACTATTTCAGGAGCCCACATTTCTGGTGGGCACTGGCAGCATGTCTCCTCTCCTTTTGTGTGATATGATTCAGAGGCTGTTTCTGTTCTCGGCTCCCTCTGGTACAGTCACACGGCCAGTCTGACAGTCTGTGCCGCATCAGAATGAGATATCTGTGTGCTGTCATTGTGCTGATGTCATTTAGGTCATCGTGCAATGGTTGGTTAGACTGACCTTTGCTTTTTACATGTGTCGGGGGTTGGGTCTGCAGCGCTCCAGCTGATAGGTAGATGCATCGCTCAGGGTACATTAGCTCTGATGTTTTGCAAATGGATTTTATGAGTCATATGTTAGATAGGGCAGTGTTATTTTCTCTATGCTGCTCTGAGTGTACCAAGAGAGATGGGTACACACGACATGCTGTTTTAAGATTTGCAGTGTCGTGATGGTTGGTTTCCATGCTGTTTACTATCCAACCTAAATGTACAATTGTTTACAGATTCCCTTCACTAAAGGTGCACTATGCAACCTTTCTGGTGGAGGGTCCACTACCTATTTAATGTCAATACTTTTGTCTGGAATGTCTCACCATATGGCTTTAAACTTGTGTGGTATTGAGTTAAGGTTAATGCCATTCGCAGGAACATTCCATGACCAGCAATCACGTATACATGCATTGAGGCAAGCAGGTGGTGGACCCCCATCAGAAAAGTTACATGGTACACCCTATGCCTTTTTAAACTATATTTGTGTAATAAACTCCTTTGTGAATCCAGAATAATTCCCCCCCAGAGTCTGTTTGCAAGACAATACTTCTTTTGGACAATAGCAAAATGCATAGGTTTTGTTTTGGATTGGTCATTTGCAGGACGTCAGCATTTTCACGCCCACAAAAACTTTTGAATCAGCTGCAGTTGTTTACTAAGCAAACCATTTGTTCTACAGGGAATCTTTTGTGTGCTCGTGTTGTGGTAACAAATTGTAATCAACAGGACAAGAAGGTATGGAAATTATTTAGCTCAAAATATTTTCATTAAGATTATTTACATGATTTTTATAGATGCAAATTTCCTTTTGGTGTGATTTAAGTTCCTATCTTCGATGGGTTTGATATCAATGGGTGATTATTACTTGCAGATATTTGTCTTTGTACACTACCAGTCAAAAGTTTGGACGCACATTCTCATTCTCTTATTTCCATTATTACTACTTTCTTCATTTTATACATTATACATTTTATACATCATCAGATATGATGCAAGATGTATGGGATTATGTAGCAAAGAAAAACTCTACTCTAACTCTACAAAATATTTTTTGTATTTTTAATTAGAATTCCTCAACGTGCATGACTGTTTAAATACCTAGAGGCTCATTTATCCCTTGGTTCTACCCCCTCACTGGCATCGTGACCCAATGTCAGTGTAGCTCATGCCACAAATGCTGTCAGCTCATGGACTCGGCGGATGATGACTCGTGGAGATGGAGGCAGATGGGCGAGAGACACGGCGATGACACTGTCTGCTGTCTAGGATCACAAAAAGCCTCATGAAAGTGAGAATTCAGATCAGCCCCAGTGCCAACTGTCCAGACTCCTCTCGGCCCAAAACCAACTGCTTGCGTTCTGATACAAGTGGGCAGGCCAATGCATGAGCCAAGGGGAAAACGGTTTGCATGTAGGACAGCGGCGTTAATAGACTGCCTTCAGTTAGTAGCACTGCTCATGGCAAACATGACACTTGGCAATGTCAAAGCTCGTCAGGACCTTTAATTAGGATTATGTACTTTTAGACTAGAGCATACAGTTGGTTGAGGTGATGTGGAAATTTTGTATATAAACTTCATGTTTAGTAAGACTTGTCAACTCTGCACTTAAAGGTGTATGTTCCTTTTCTTGTGGTGGCCAACTGCTTGTCTGCATTGATATGTTATTGGTTTGCTTGGATTGTTGCACAGTATGACATTAAACTTATTTATCCTCATGGATATACACGACTTGTATGTGATGCCGCCAGGTCAAGTGACCCCACTCCCAAGAAGAATGCCTGTTTTTCAAGGTATTTGTTTAGCAAGAAAACACCTGTAGTTTAATTAATGCAAGTCTAATGTCATACTCTGTTTACATTGTCCACCTTTTTAAATGTATCAAGCACACTAAGCTCTGATGGATGTCCTTCTGTTCTGACCACCCCTCCCTCACACTTTTAATGTATGTTGTAATCATGACGTCTTCTATTAAGTAGCCACTGTTATGTTAAGGTTAAGTTCTTAATCCCTGCTTTGGCTATTACTTGACTATGGCTTGACTACGACTTGGATTTCTGGATTTTCATGCAATCCTACATAGCAGTTGTGAATGCCTTAGATTTCATGTGCCTTAATCATTATCTTGTAGAGCAAGGAAAAATATGCTGTTCTTCTTTTTATCACGCACTTATTTGACATTCCATTAAAAAGTGATACATGATATTGGCAAAAATGCACTTCATTGTCTTTATTAGTGTCATCACCTGGACAGTGCAGGATTCCCAGCCAAGAGAAACTGAGAACTGTGGACAGTCGGATGAATCACTCTCGGTTCAAGGCCCTACTTCCCTGTTACGAGAAACAGCAGGGTTTCATCACATAGGAACGTCGTATCAGTAAACAAAGCATACCTCTGACTGTAGGACAGCTGGGAGGAGCTTAAGACTAGTTTGTGTAATGATGTGTCACCCAATGTCGCTTTATTTTTTGCATGTGAACCTGATTCCTTATCAAAACGCTAAAAAGGCTTGGCATGCCGTCCTGCTGCCATGTCGGAACACGCATGTCCTCTCAGAGGAAGGCCTGCTCAGATAAGCCCCTGTGCAGATTTCTCAGATAAAACATGCAGATTAAGAGCCAGCGGATTTCTTTCAACTCTAGACTACAGCAGTGGTGCAACAGATGGATCATTGCTGGAATTACAGGCATACATTGCAGTAGACACTAGTGTGGAAAGCCAAGCATAGTACACCAGATAGAGTAACAAAGTAATTCACCAATGTACCATTCAATCTAGGTTCAGTGCAGTTAACACAAAGCAATGCAAATGAAGGATTGACAAACAAGCTTTTTTGTCTTTTTTTGCCCATCTGTGAGACACGTTTTTTTTTTTTTGTTTGTTTTTTTTTAAGTTTTGATCTTCTATCCTCGTGTGAGTTTTAAATGATCATGACTTATAACTGAATGGTAACACTTTTCCAACTTATATGTAAAAACATTATCCTAAAATTCTGGCTAGTGTGATTGTTTGGGAACTAATCTAGAAGCTTTTGTTTTGCGAGTTCCGTTTACATGTGAAGAAGAGAAGGGCATTTAAATGGCAGATTGCGAACTGTTCGTGACTGTGCCTGTTGCAGCAGTTGAATTGGAGGTGTTGGCCCTCACACCAGCGGCCATCACTGTGAATGGGGCTATAATGGCCTCGCGCACTTAGGTGTTGCTAAACGCGTGGGAGGGAGATTTCAAATTGAGTAAGTGGAGCTGCCCTGAAGTTTACCTCCATTCACTTGTGAGCTCACACCACTAATCAGTAGTGTTCTGACCTTACTTTGGCTTAGTCTATTTTTAAACTTTTCCATTGTTTTGGCAAAAGATTACCACTGCCATTCCTGATACCGGTTGCAGCATGTGTCCATCAACGTGAATGGTGTAAACCCTGGAAGCGGCAGTCTTTATCCTGCAAACTAATCAGATTTATTTCACCGCAGAGCTCCAGTATGTCCAAGAGGCGCTCGTCGGAGAGGGGGGCTGGAGAGACATCGGGCAGGGCCAGTAAGCTGCAGTGTCCCGGGATATCTGGCAACAACGCCAAGAGAGCCGGCCCCTTCATTCTAGGTAAGCCTTATGTTCAGGAACTGGCGTTGGTGAGAAGCATGTACGGTTTATTTGTATAGAATCACTAATGGGAATTTCCTTTTTCATAAGTAATATTGTCCCGGAACAGATAAGATTCCCAACTGGGCCTGCCTGATTTGGGAAAAATATCTAGCTGTGTTGTTTGTTTTTTTTTCTGGTTTTTTTTTTTTTTTAATGGGATTCTGTTCAAAGTTCATTTTAAATGTTTCAGTTTCACAAAAAGACTGACACATTATAAACAGGCAAACTAACTAACTAAGAACCACATTTCAGAACTACACGGTTAGCAGTTTTATGCAGGATATTTTGTTGTTTGTGGACAAAATGATACTTAAAAAATTGCAGCCATTGCGATTTACCAGTTGCGTCCATTCAGATTGCAATTTTGATTGCGCAAGAAACTTAGTCAAATTTGCAACCAAAAAGCATTATCTATTAAAGCATTTTGTATCACTTACTATAAAAGATACTTTGTCAACTAGCTTTTATACCCACAATGCGTTTAGTATACCCCATCTGTAACCATGGAGCATAATGATATTTAGGTAACCTGTTTGTCAGCTTATCTCTTACTCATGAATGACTCACTTCCAGCTTTGACCTGGCCACAGTCAAACAAAGGGCCTAATACACTGCCCAATACTCATCATACAAAACATATATGGGTTATTTTGTGCGTAATATCCATAATAGCATTTGTATAATTTGTCTGCATGAGTGATATCGTGAGGTGCGCGACGCGTCCCTGAGACAAGAATCTCAGGAATTTTGCTGATCCCCATAACACCAGCCAGAAAGTGCATTTAGGTTATTTCATTATTGCTTCTCCTCTTACCATGCATTTTTCTACTGTTACTACCACTACTATTTGTTAATGGAAGTGCCAACAAAAACATTACACGCGGGGTGTTAATAGGCACATGCACACGCTGCCTGTAATGAGCTGTGGTGAGAGAACACACTCCAGTTGCGTACACAGCCTGCCTTTTGCTCATGCAGCTGTTCTGTTTTTCTCAACACTCACAGGGCCTCGCCTGGGCAACTCACCCGTGCCCAGCATAGTGCAATGTCTGGCCAGAAAGGATGGCAGCGACGACTTTTATCAGCTCAAAGTAAGTCTGAATTAGGGGTGTTATAGACACTTTTTTAGCATCATCTCAATGATAATATTCAGAAGATGTTTAAACAATGCATTAGGAATGTGCTAAAATGTGTCTTGTAAATGCCTTGTTGAGGTTCAAGTATCACACAAAAATGTGAATGGACTGTAAAATGAAACCCCAAAGGCCAGAAATAAAACTTTTTACTCTTGTTTAGGAGATTACACTAGACCTTTCTTTCTCTTTTTGAGGTAATTACAGACTAAACTTGATATTCTAATTTTGCATTTATCCAAAACAACAATTGCAATATTATCATTTTATATGTGTCTCCCACCTCTAGTCAGAATAATTGTGTTGTTTTGACAGTTCACCTCCCCCCCGGTGCTCACTAAAAAGACCGTATAATTCAATATTTGCCAATAGACACGTGAACCTTTGACCTCCCCTTTTGTTGGCGTTTCTTTTACGGCCCCGCTGTCACATTCTGGCACAAGCGACAAAACTGTGGCCAATCTGTGTGTTAGGGGAGCTATGTGGTGGTTGTTACACAAGGGAAGGCTCTAGGAGTGTGCGGTGGGACAGAGGAAGGTGGCGCCCCACCTGGAATGTCGACTTTTAACCCCTGCAACCGTGCAGTGAGTCATAGCACAGCCCCCCTCGCACACATGACTACAGCGCCTCACTGTCTGCTGCATGGCTGTTTACCTCAGGACTTGGGGGGGCTCCTGGAAAGCTGCTATGGTGTACTAGCATTGTAGCTAAAATGGATTTGTTTTTTGAATTGTAAAATGGACAGTTAATTTGATGGATAATATATTTTTCTACTGTTGGTCTAAATTTCATGCATGTTTGTGGTTATCTTAAGTTGAACCTTTTGTTGGGCATTTGTAATAAATGCGGTAAATCATTATGCATGTGCTTTCTGACATGGCAGCTAACTCAGATCTTGCCCTTCGTAAAATACAAGTCTTTATTTTCAAAGCCCCATTAACATGGCCATTGTCTGGTTCTTAAGTGGGGGTGATACTTGCATACAGTGGAGGAAAGATGCCTATCTCAAAGTATTGCATTGCCTGGTGTGGTCTTCCCCTCTTCCCACCTTAAAGTCAAGTAAGACCAAAGTGTTCTTTAGAACAAAAATATACATAAAAAATTACATTTAAAAAATCAAAAACAATTGCTCAATTGCAGAAAGGGGTGCTGTGAAAAAGCTTCTCTTTTTGGTAAAAGCTATTTATGTTAACTATTCCCAAAAGCCACTTTCTCTCAAACAAAGCGTTCTTCTTTGTGCTACTAATATGCTGCTGTCTTGTGACCTCCTAATGTTTGCTCTGTGTCTGGTGTACAGATCTTGACACTGGAGGAGCGGGTGGATTCTGCCGGGGAGACGCAGGAGGAGCGGCAGGGGAAGATGCTGCTGCACACAGAATACTCGCTTCTGTCTCTGCTGCACAACCAAGATGGTGTGGTTCACCACCATGGCCTTTTTCAGGTACAGCCAACTCATGGAAACCCACTCACTTCCTGCTGTCAAGACCCAAGTTTTTCATGTGATATTTTGGTTTTGTCAACTACTTTGCAACCGCTTTTAGATGAGGGTTGGCACATCCTTCCTGAGGTTATTGCATTTTAGCACTCTGGAGTAGTTGGTATTGGGATCGGTATTGAAAAAAAAGAGAAGCAATCTAAACAGACATGATAATTTTATTGATTATTGAGCATTAACTGTATTCTCTGCATTTCTCAGCTAGATTAGATATAGGAATGTTTTTTGTGAATGGAAGCATGCATCAGCCACACCTCACACAATGAACTATCATTTATAAAGTACTTAAAGGGGGAATATTACCCAAAAGAGATCACTAGATTACTCAAACATGCATGGATGATAAAACCTCTTCAGGCATGTTTTGATGAGGGAACGTTATAACATGGTAGAAAGCTCCAAAAAGTGGAGTTTGCATAATACCCCCTTTTTAAAGTTCTCAAATTATAATAAAGTGTAAAATCTACACTATAAAGTGTTGCTAATTGGAAAAAAAATATGTCTTGGTAATGAACTAAACACCGAGCATTGTTGCCAATTTCATATTGTCAGAGGTAAGTCAGTCATCAGTCTAGCCAGCTGCCTGTATTTCCTTATCAGAGCTCTTTCAATAGAGAAGCGGGAGCAGCATTAAAAGCCCCAGTTCTATGGCGTCATCCTCTATTCAGAGCCACATCCATTCACAATGCCTCCCCCTCCCTCACCTGTCTTCCCGTCTGCCTCCTCTAACTTTATTATTGTTTCATCTGTCTCATCTCTTTTTCTCTCTCTCTCCACTCCCACATCCTGTGTGCTCTGCCTCTGTCACTGTGCTCAGAATAGCAGCATTGAGCTTCTTCTCATTTAGGACACCAGATATTGATTAGATTATTATAGTGCATCTTCACAAAGGGACTTCATAATGGAGGCCGTCCAAGGTGCTGACAGCGTCTGAAACAGGAATCAACAACCTGATACATAAATCAATAGAGTTTCTGTGCAGCAGGTAGAAGTTTTGGATGTGTTTTGTTCACTTCCTTATTCTTGTAATTGTGCATAAATTAAGTTTGTGGTAATGCATTGTAAATTGATACATTTCCTATAAATTGATCATTAGAATGTGACCATATTGCAAATACCACAGCCCACTTTTAGCAGTTTAGCAGATATTTCAAACAGGTTAGGGTTAGTGTTAGGATTAGGGTTAGGTTTAGGAACAAGCTTGGAGTAAAGAAAAAAATGACACAACCGATCCTAAGCATTCAAAACCTGTCGTGTCTGTGGGGCCTCGTGATATGCGTTCAACAAAGCTAACAGTGTCTGGCCTTTCTTGTTTAGGACCGAGCCTATGAAATCGTGGAAGATATAGAAGCCAACAAAATCCGTAAGATGAAGAAGCGCATCTGCCTGGTGCTGGACTGCCTGTGCGCTCACGACTTTAGCGACAAGACGGCCGACCTCATCAACCTGCAGCATTACGTCATCAAAGAGAAGCGACTAAGCGAGCGCGAGGCAGTGGTCATTTTCTACGATGTGGTGCGCGTGGTGGAGGCGCTTCATAAGGTGAGGACATTTGTGTGTTTTTGGACTTGTTTTGGTATAAATGAATGTGTCTATAAAGTATCAAACATATTTTAAAAGCACTGTATAGGGTTGGGCGGTATTGACAATTATGTACTTTTTTATGAAGAATAATCAGGTATGTTTGGAATCCACTCTGGGTGCACAGTTACCACCTTTTCAAAAATGTGTATCAGCAAGTACTCATTAAATACTCATACAGAGTACCGACACCAGACATGTACAGGGTTCTAATAGCTTTATTTTACTACATTTAGGCCAAGTTTTCACTTTAGAACACTTATTTAAGAGGCTGCTTTAAAATACTTGATGATCTAATTTAACACTTCTTCAGAATGGTATTATGTTGTAAATCTTGCATTTCCTTTGAAGTTCCCTGGGTGCAATAAGCCATTATGCATTATGATTATTGCAGAAAATGTCCTTTGATTCCTCATTACTCATTTCCTACGCTCGCATGCCACTCCTAGAAACAAACTAGTTGTTTTGATAGCCATGAATCACGCTGCTCAACGTGAAGTAACTTTTTTCCCATTTCTTTTTGCTGACAGAAAAATATTGTGCACAGAGACCTCAAGCTTGGAAACATGGTGCTAAACAAACGGTAAGATGAAACTATCCAAGCCATCCTCCCCTCCGCTTGTCAATCATTTATACAACCAGAAACCTCACTCTCTTTAGCTTTTGCCAGTAAGTCTTTTAGGAGTCTTAGCTTAGCGATAGCATTGACCGTCCCGGCTCAGGGGTCACATTCTCAGACTAAAAGTGAAATCAGTCACAGGAACTGGGAGCCCTCCGTGTGCCCATCGCCGGCCCTGTGTTGATTAAAGGCCGATGATTCATTCCCCGTGAATGGCTTTTTGGAAGTGCTAGTTCTTGTGCTTTTCCTCGCAGCTTTGTTCCCAGTCCAGAGTAATGGTGCGTAGCGATCCACACAGCCGGGTTCACCTCAGGTCACGGGGGCTGTATTTCGCACAGAACTGAGATGAACCCGGAGCTGCTTATAGTATCGAACATCGGTTGCCTCAGAGAATTACCTCGAAACCCCATGACACAACGACTGGTGCGTTTTATTTGGCAGTTGGCATGTTAAGCAGGATAGTATGTTTGAGCACCTAACCATATTTGGGTTTTTCAGCAAGCATTAACAAAAATGCAACTGAGATAAAAAGTGCGTACAGCAGATGGATTTCAAGTAATTGTGCTATTCAAATAAGCTGTACATTCAACTTGCCTGCAACATATGTTTTGCGCTTGACTAGTCCTGTCACAATAACACATTTTGAAGTCTGATGTATTGCGAAAGAAAATCTAGTTGGTTAATGATAATATTGAAACTAATTTAGGCCACTGACGCAATAACCCTAAAGCAAGCAAAATTGTCCCAAAAAACGTAAACAAACTGCAATAAACAAATGACATGATGAAACATGAGTCATAGAAGTTATTTATTCAACCCTCTACAGCTCAAAACTTATTGTAGTACAGAAAAATAACTATTAAAATCATCACTGCAAAGAAAAAGTACCCAAAATAAATACGTGATTGTTCCATCTATCATATATTGAAGATAAGTTGATATAATAATTATCGTGACAGACCTTCTCTTGACTCCTGTGGTTCCTCTGTTTACAGTCATTTGAAATGGATCATTTCCGACGATTTTGCAATGATTTTTCAACAATGTAATTTTGTGGCTATTTTTATTATTGGAAATCCTTAAGTATTCTTTGATAATCGATTACAAAATCAAATCCTCTATTTGGAAGAGAGAATGAAAGTTGTGGGGATAAAATGTTCACACATCACAGGAGCAATGATAGAGCTGTCCGACTGGTGACCTGCGAGTGTGAATCCATGTCTCTGTCACGTTCCTGGCTTATGGCTGCGCCGCACACTCTGTCAGCTTCACAGCAGCAGTGCGGTGGCCGTGGTGCTGATGATGAAACAGGAGAGTGTTTTGGCCGGCACGGCAGAGCAGGGTGGTGGGGGGGGAGAGGCAGACGAGCGGAACACTTCGTCCCAGCTGGAGACAAAGGAGAGGTCTGCCAAGGGCCCCATAGCTCAGAGCTGACTCACACCAGGCTACACCGCTCGCACATCCATACACACTAATGTACCCGAGAGTCTTTAGTTTTCAGTTTGAATGCGCCAGTTCATCCTTTTTCCTCTTTGTCACCTTTCTCGAAAATTTTGTTCAGTGTGGTTTTGTTGTTTTGTGCTCCTCCTCCACCCAACAGTGCGGGAAAGCAAAATTGTTCATAGTTATTTGTCTAGGAAGTATTAAATGTCATCAAAAAAGAATGTGCAAGAGTTATGAGGTGTTCTGTAATGCAGCTGGAGACTCACCTGACACGATCTGATATCAGTTTAAAGGGGACATTTTTTGACATACTTTAGTGTATGACTTGTCGCCACTGACACATTCTCAGTTTCTTCTTGACTTCCACACTGTCCTGAGAAATGCTATGGTCTCTTTATGTCAAAGCCTGTGTTTAACCTTCTTCCTGCCTGGCCTCATCAGCTGGTGTATTTTCAGCAGAATATTGCATGGTGGGAGTCATGAGGATCATTTGGGTTTCTGGTTTCCTGCCTGCCCGGGTCATATGACCAGGAAGCAGCCATGGTGTGGTCTCTCGTCCGTCCTCGGGGACCCTTGCCTCATGAGGCAAACATGCAATTTCATTTAGCCAATCTCCGGTGCAAGAATAGTGTGCTGGAGTCGTGATGTGCTCAGACAAAAGGGCAGGCTCCTTCATAAAGGAAGCTTTTATGTGGAGGGGCCTTGAAGAGTGCCTCACTGTACCTCGGCCCGGCCCTTCAGCACGAGGCCACTGTATGGTCTTTACAAAAGCTCATCACGTAACTAGCAGCGAGTCGTGACCACTCAGTCTGCTAATTGATGTGAAGACTTATATTGGGGAGAAAATTGCGTTCTTCACAGGACTTGGCTCCAGACTTCCAGTGAAGCAGTGAGTGTGAAAGTGTGAGAGAAAAGAGGAAGCTGTTGACCTCAGGCTTTGTAGAAAGAGGATGTGGAGCATGATCCAGAGAGGAGCTCCAGACAATGTCTGCTTCTGAGTACATGAGAGGAACATGCCACTCGTGTGTGAGCATGCACTCTGCATTTGTCTACACATTTAAAGCTTCTTGAGCTTTATATATTCCTGTGCCAGACCATGATCAAGCTGCATTAGTCATCGAGACAATTATCCCAAGCCACAGGTTGAGTCATATGTTTGTCTAAGTGTGGGTTCTCTATTTTCCTTCTTTTCTGAAGACACACTGCTGTGCAGCTGAGTCTATTCATTTTGTTTAGAAAAAGTTAGTTTTACTCTACAACAGCTGAACTAAATATAGTTTGAATGTGAATCACAGTAACTCTACATTCTGCTGCATCAAATCATCCCACTAAAACTGCGGGTCTTCTCAGGTTATGGAGTTCTGCAGTGGACTGTGCCACAGTCTAAAGATCAAATGACTGTGTGTGCAATAATAAATGCCTATCAAAACCTATTGGTACTGTAACAGGTAAATGCGGTTGTAAGATTGAAGTTCTATTTCAGAGAGCTGCAGGAAGAAAGCCACAGGACAAAAATGAGTAATGCCTCAATGAGCTGTGTGGGAGCGGCTGCTTTATGGACTAAAAATGTAAATGAAACGGTGTTGCACAAGAATCTTGTTTTTGCAAAAAAGAAAAGTTGCTTCACCTTTTTCTGACCTAAAATTAATTGTAGCACTGCACATTAGTAGAATATGTTCTCATCTGTGCACTCACTCTATGACATTGTAGATGGTTCTAAATACTGTCTGTTTAGTTATTGATATTTTAAACAAGAATTCTAATTGATGATATTTGTTGTTTTATTTATTGCACAGGACTCATAGAATCACCATTACGAATTTCTGTTTGGGAAAGCACCTGGTGAGCGAGGATGACCTGTTGAAAGATCAGAGAGGAAGCCCTGCCTATATTAGCCCTGACGTCTTAAGTGGTGAGTGAAAAATACATCCTCCGTGTGTACTTTCAGCTATGCCAAATGTGGCCTTATAGGGCAGTTTTAAGGTTGCACAATATATCAGTTTAGTTTCGGTTTGATTATCTCTTAAAACATGTTGCAATTTTACTTTGACAAGTTAGGGATTTTTTTTTGTTTCCTTTTTCTGTAGATCTATTTTGCAGTTTTGTTGTGTATTTTGAGTAAGATCTTTTATACACTGTAGTAGCACCTTCCACCATTAACTCTATAGTGTAGTTGGCAGTGGGGCGTGTAGATAGGCATAACGTGACAGGCACACAATTAAGCAGAGCTCCAGTGAGTCATGCTCTGAGTCAGTGGAGGGAAACTACTCCCATCTCCCCCATCCCATCCCCCGCTGCATGTGCGTGTCACAAGCTTCAACAATAATTGCCCGCTGCTATTGCTGCTGCCTGCCTGACTGTAACAACACTATCTGGTTGTATAGCACTTTGAAGGTTCACCTGCATCTGTCATCACCCATTTAATATATCCTGGCAGATTAAAATGCAGTGAAATAATTGTGTAAGGTTTTTTGTCAATGAATCATTCAACATGGGTGACTTTGATACTTGTGAGTCACTGTTTGGCAAATATAGGGACTGTGTTGTATAACCCGGTTAATTGCTGTTTTTTGAAATGTGTCAGTAAGCATTGTTCTGTGTGACTGTGTGCAGGACGGCCGTACCGCGGTAAACCCAGTGACATGTGGGCGCTCGGTGTGGTCCTGTTCACCATGTTGTACGGCCAGTTCCCCTTCTATGACAGTATACCTCAAGAACTCTTCCGCAAGATTAAGGCTGCAGAGTATTCCATCCCAGAGTGAGTATCACGCACTTATGTCTGCTATACGCTGTGTATGCAAAGCACTTTTGTTCTGTACGGTGTTTGGCTCCAGTAAATAGACAGACTGTCTGTGTCACAGGGATGGCCGTGTGTCCGAGAGCACTGTGTGTCTGATCAGGAAGCTCCTGGTCCTGGACCCTCAGCAGCGGCTCACTGCAGGAGAAGTCCTCGAGTCCCTCAGTGCCATCATTGCCTCTTGGTAAGGGCTCCACCTGCTGGACAAATTAATAATTACAACTGATGCATGGCGCTTTTATTAACCAAATGCATTTGCACAACACTTAACTAAAATGCTTCTTGTGTATTCAACTACAGGCAGTCTGTTTCATCAATGAGTGGCCCCCTGCAGGTGGTACCAGATATTGACGATCAGGTCAATCACGCAGAACATCTACAGGACGTGAGTGACCTTCTCATAAGCACAGCTTTATTAAACGAGCATATTTATACAGCTGGTCAAGGGCAAGCCCTTACTAAACAAAAATATCCTCACTTTTCAGGCCAAGGCTATCGAGGAGTCCTCACAGTACGAGTTTGAGAACTACATGCGGCAACAGCTGCTGCTGGCTGAAGAGAAGAACACTATCCATGAGGCAAAGAGTTTCCTCAGTAAGCGTCAGTTTGGCAGCATCCCCCCTGTGAGACGGCTGGGTCACGACGCCCAGCCTGTCAACCCCCTGGACGCAGCCATCCTGGCACAGCGCTTCCTCCGCAAATAACCCTCAGAGCCCTCTTTAGCCTCTGGTCTCCAGGCACACAGACTGTGGAGTCCAGAGAGGACTGAGCAGCATGAGCCCAAAACTAAACGGAGGGCTCTGAGGGGCCACCCAGTCAGCCTGCAGAGCTGTACATGTGAGGAGCACACAATGGACAGACCTCTTCATATGTGCAGCTGTGCAGGGAAACATGGACGCCTGAAGAAGGTTTGAACCAAAGGTTCTGGGCCTCAGCACAGCCACAGAGTCACTGTGCGACGTACCTGGGGACACACGCTCTGCCTCTGGTGACCCTCCCCTGAACACTTCCTCTGGACCCTGCTCAGGGCCAGAACATGTAGCAGCCCCCTCTCCTGGTGGATCATGGTATTGGATTTCAGATGTCACTCCCTTCCTCCTCTGCTCCTCCGTAACAGTCCGGTCCTGTCTGAACATCAGATCAATCTACCTCCGTCTCTTCTCTGTTGGTAAACCATGTCCTCTGTTTGAGACAGGGGATTGCAACAACCTGTCTTGATGCCACCAGTGACATAAAGCATTAATGTTTTCTGTCCGAGTGATAATTGTTTGGAACCCTTTTTTGGTTTCCCGCAATTTTGAATAAGCTTTTTTAACACATTTACCTTTTTGTAGCGTTTTCTCCCTGTCTTTGGCATTGAAAATGAGAATCTAAAAGGCTGTTTACAAGCATCCTTTTATTTTCACCAAAGCATTGTCTCCACATCTAGCTCATCCCTGTGTAAAAATAGCATCTAGGCAGCTAGTGTGCGGTACCTGGAAACACCACGCCAAGAACTGAATAGGACAAAACTGTTGGACCTCTTGCCAAGGCATTTTTATGGTATCGCTTCCTCAGTGTCTCTGTAGTGAACATTGGGCACTGTCAGTTTATATTGCCAAAAATCATGTCTTAAAAATCCTTTTAGCCAAGGAACTGGTACCCACAGCCTCATTCAGAATCACATGGCTTCCAGGTATCCCAACTTCCCCGGTCTCTCTCCCTCTCTCTCTATTCCAGTGGGACAAGTGTTTGAATGTGAACTGTATGCTTGGAGAGGCCTGCAGTGTCCACGAGGCCAGGTGAATTTGGGCCCACTGTCCCTCTAAGCTATTCTGTGTTAACTGGCCTGCCTTGGTGGCTGTCACTGTGAGATTCAGAGTAGGCTTTACCAACACAGGGCTTGACTGAATGTGTTAGCTATCCATCATCATCACTCACAAATACTAGAAAACAATCTCATAACTATCACCATTGTTAAGCCCTCACTTGTATTCCATACTGTAAGACGACATTGATAAGAGTTTCAGTTTTGTTGCAGCAGTGTCTTTTCGAACCATGGCAAAGCTACTAAGCAGTGACTGTTAGGCATCCGTGTACTGCAACTGGCCTTTGCGTACTGGTACTAGCTTTAGGCTATCTACACTTCCTATTTATATTGAAACCATTGCATGAACTCTTTCAGATGTTGTCTTCTTTGTAATTTCATGTTGATTTATTTATTCATTCAGTTGTGACGTTTTGTCTTCTAATCAAAGGGGCTCGTGTCCCATTGCAGCCAGACAAACCCCTCCAAGAATGCTTAGCTTTAAAAACATTTGTGTTTCTATCACCATTGATTTAAAGTAGCAGTCTTTCTCTTATCAACCTATTCTTGCCATTTTGCCACACACACTGGCCAGATTAAGCTACACTAATATTGAGACTGACTTGTGTATAAATCTATTTTTTAACAAATGATACTCTTTATGTCCGAGGATTTTGTTCTTAGCAATTTTCTTTTATCACTAGGTCCAACCAGAAGCTGTGCTCTCTGGTTATTATGTAAATTACATCTTTTACACATTCAGTCGATAAATGAATACATTGGGACAGCGTTCTCCCACCACAATGTGAAGCTATGGTCAAACAGCAGTATTGTAGTAGTGTAGGCTCACCAGAGAAGGGTGTTTTTATTTAATGTTTTATTCACCCTAGCAATCGCTGAATGCTCACATTGAACGATCATTTGTGAATGTGTTCTCTTCAGCATAGTCCTTTTGATGTAAATTTGAGTAATCTCTCCCCTTTTAACACGTTTCACATTGCTAGCTAGTGGATTATACCACATTGTAATGTTATACAGAGCTGTGTGGTGGTAGGCCGCAATGTGGACTGAAAAGCATGGAATGTGTGTGAGGTAAAACTGTGTCAAATGTTGCATGATTTAAAACTTGCACGGCTTGCCAGAGCAACCAATAAGGACTTTTGAGGGGTTTTGCCCTCAAAATGAAAACTGTATTCCCTCAAAATTGGAGTATGTAAATTTCTTGATTTTATTTTCTTTTAACTGTTTTTATGATTTTTCTCTCTAAAGTCTCTGCAAGTAACTTATATATTGCTGACTGTTTCTTTAACTGGAATCCAGGTGTAGGATATGAAATGTGTTGTCAGTGGGATAAGTGCTGTAAGCTGCTTGGTCAGACACGGGCATCTAGATACATAAAACTGCATAATTGTACAGATAAATACAGGTTTGTATAAAAAACATATTTTTCTACTACATCAGATCTCTACATGCATGTCAGCAATAAACTTTGATATGGAAAACATATCTGCCTTGTGTCGTGTGATTTCATTGCCAGCAGGTGGCGCACTTTCGCAGTGGCTAAAGGAAGTCAATCAGCGTCATAATCATGAGCGTGATCAGCAGCAATCATGGATCTATGGCAGCAATGAGCAACGTTTGTTTTTCTCTTCGGTCTATGGATCAGTATGATCTCATACAGCAGTGGGGGGTATGGAAGTAAGTTGTAAGTCTGACTTGGTGGTTGTCCTGCTTAGAATGTTCTTGGTAAGTAGGTAGTGTCAAAAGCACTTTGCATCGGGCTGCTTCTGTCGATGCAACGCACATATTCCATTTTCTTGTTTTTACTTGTGCATGTTTAGTGTTGGAGATGGGTGAGAGGTTAATATTCAGATAGTGTATGCATTATGGTGGACCTATTCTATAATGTAGCTTAAAATAAATACTCATTTAAATTATTAGCAACATAGTATTGTCTATATTTATTCATTTAATAAAAACTTTTTTTGTGAAACATAGGCTCTCACATCTTGACCGCACATGGCAGGAAGGAAGCAACTGACAGTTACTCTGCAAATCTCACCGTTCAGCCTTTAGTGAAGCACGAATGTTGTAGTTTGTTTCTGTAATATGGACTATTTTGTTTCTAATTTGTTAATTTTGCATTTCACTATTCCTCTTTCTTTGGGGCAGAAGGTCCAAAGGTGGAGCAATGATCAAAAGATGATTTATCCATTTCACACATTGGCACTTTCCTATCAGGACACAGCCATCTGTGTGAGTCTCTGTGACACCTGTACCATTAAATGATGACAAGTTGTGGGCCAACAGCCTTTAGGAGAGTCTCATACCTCTCCAAAAGGGCTGCAAGATATATAACAATCAAATAGAAATCACAATCTTTGCACACACTTGGTATGTAGCATCTACATTCATAATTAGGTCACACAACACTTTCCCACTGTGATGAGAGCACTCCGGGCCTTCTTTCTCCTTTCACTCCGTTTCCCATGATGCCTTTCTGGGCAAAGTCCAAAGATCCCTGAGGTCAAAGTTCCGCAGATGCTTTGTCCCCATAAACTGAACCATCTGCTAAAGGGGAACTCTAACTGCATGTGTCTCAGCAGCCAAATGATTGCTCTTACAAGGCTACGTCAGTGTGAGGCTATGCTCTTGGCTAATTACCTCAGAGATTCTCGAGCCTCAGTGGAGGTCAGGCTAGACACACATGACAAAAGATAAACAGGATTCTAGTTTCCAGATGTGTGCATGTACAGCTATTGTCAAGGCTTTATTGTTTAGTGGTAAATGGTAGCAGTTTGTTTTTCAGTTGCTGTAAATGTTATTGGATGTGTACATTATCAGCTGTCATGATGTGAACAACATGTCTCCCCCAGCTGTCTTTAGTAAACTTCAAGATAGACAGTAGTGAGTTAGGGTGCATCTTCTAGTAGAGCTGCACAAAGAAAAATGATTAGACCTGCTGTGCACATTTTCAACACATCAAAGAGCATTTGGGAGAATATAATACAATAATAATGCATTTTATAGCATGTCTTAGATGTATTAACTAATAACTAATAACTAGGGATAGCAAATTTTCATTAAACAACAGGATACGTTTTGCAGAGGTCATTTTATTATTATCTGCAGGTTTTGCAATTTGATTTTTGCGACCATTTTAATATGATTTCAATTTGTGATTATTTGTGCAGAACTATTCTCTAATCACATCTGTTAACTTTAATTACTACTAGTATATACATGTAGTAAGATGTATGTGTATGTGGCTACACAGCCTTAATGCCAAATACTTGTTGCACTCAATAGCAGGTTTGGTATCCATTCACCCATTACTGGTACATATGATGAGAATTTTAGCATTTTATTGGGATATGATTTAGTTATTTGGAGTTAGTTTAGTTATTTGAACTTGCATGGTTAAGCCATTCACCACAATCTCAAATTAGCTAAAACTTTTTATCTCAGTTTAA
The DNA here is from genome assembly GCA_000787095.1 of Periophthalmodon schlosseri. Taxonomy (NCBI): domain Eukaryota; kingdom Metazoa; phylum Chordata; class Actinopteri; order Gobiiformes; family Gobiidae; genus Periophthalmodon; species Periophthalmodon schlosseri. The sequence continues at coordinate 33,417 of KN471937.1, forward strand.
GAAACACTTAAAACAGACCAAATTTGCCAATCTGACCAAAATATTTTATATCTGAAATGTGGTTCTTATAAAGACAACCAGACCAGACAGCCAGATGTAATAGTGGATATTTTAGTTTTGTGCTTTTCTTAGTCAGCGTGACCTGTTTGTGTGCTATAATTCAAGTATCAAATTGAGTCTCTACTGCATGTTTACATTACACCATATCTGAGGCACATCACAGACAATAAAATGTAATGTTCTGTATATGTTTGAAGTAGACTGACCGCTGCAAAGACACCATGACCCAACAGCGAGTGCATGGCGTAAACTTCTAAACTTCCTCTTCCTGCGTTTAAGTAAGTAGTCCCCAGAACACAATGTCTCCAAAATGAGTTTACACATTTTACACAAGTGACTCCAAACAGTGATTTCTCAGCTTCCGGTTTCCTTTAGGCAATCCTGAGCTTAATGACTGCTTACTATTCAAACATGATACTTGCAAAAGAGCACTGAAGAGTAAACACAAGCGTTTGTCCTTCCCACGCCTTCTAATCCAGGAGCAGACAGTGTCCTCAGATGTGGTGGCAAAGTGGTGCCAGCAGTAGAAGGTCCACAGCTCTGCACACTTTACATGGGGAAAACTAAGGAATGGACTTGCTGACCTGCTTGTTACTTACATTTTAATTTCTAAATGAAATTAAGCAAGACAAATAAATAAATAAATCAACAAAAAGAGTTTGAACTTACTGCATGACATTTCAGCCAATAAGTTGACTAACTTGGCTCATTTTTTATTGGTGTTTTTATTGCACTAAAAGACATGAATCCTTACTTCGAGCAGGCTTGCATCTCCACAAACCTGACCTGTAACTTGGCCTGGTAGAGGGCACACCACCTGCTCGTTTCCAAGGATATATCATTACTTTTCCTGAACATAAATAAGGCATAAAACATGTCTGTCTTTATGGAGAATATCCCAAAGTAGGGCTTTAACTTTATGTACATGGAGTCATGCAAGTAGCGGGCCTGCCACCAGAAAGTCACGCGGTGCTGCTTTAAATAGTCAATTATCCATTATTAATTAAAACTGAGACCTTTTTTTATTTTCATTTTCCATAGGTACCTGAATTGGACAAAATGAACAATTTGGTTGTTAAAACTCAGGAGCCAGACGTCATACACTCTTGGTAAGTTGTGTTTCACCTTTTTAAATTGCTTTATTATCACATTTTGACAATTACGCATTTACAATAGAAACATGTAAAGTGTGCAGAGATGGTTAGGGCTGCACAGTGTAGCAACCAACACCAACCAACCATATAGGGATGTCATCAAATATTACTGTTACAATTATAGATATTGACACCATGACTAAACGAGATACCATATGTGACCAATTCTTTGAACTCAAACTTTCTGAATGATAATATGTGACCGAAACAGACTGATTTAGAAGCACTTTACACTTAGGGTCATTTTTTCTTCTAATATTTTTTTACAATTCTTATTCTTATTAAGTGAAAAATCTTAACACCCCTACAACTATAGCATTTGCAAACTAAGCCTATCGTGATAATTACTATCATTAAATATATGAAATCTGGAACAATATATTTTGGGGCTCAGTATTTATCATGAGCACATTTTCTTTGCAATAGTGGAGAGTTTTTTTGCAATTTTTATGTAGTATGATAAGATTTGAGCTGTACGGGTTGAAGTAACTTCGGTGACTAATTATTTTCATTTAGCTATTTATTCATTGCCAGCTCAGGCATTTTAATGATACAGAATATTTAAAAATACTTTTACTGGAATTATTCTGATTTATGTCAGTGGCAGTAAGTACTTTCAATATTATTGTTTATTGTAATTTTTCTCTGTAGCTATATATCATGCTTCCAAATGTGTTAATGTGGCCTATTGTTTACCATTTACTGGACCATAGCCTGAAAAATGTACATAAAACACATTGTTGATCTTCTCTGTTATATTTTCAGACCCGGAGAAGCTGGGCCAATGGTAGGAGGAGAAGGAACGTCTGTACATTTTGGCAATAGACACTTTGTCATTTATTTCATTAAGTAAGTGCATTTTTCTTAGTCAATACTTTTCAATAAAGCATAGTGTTTTTGACATATGAAATCTATAATCTCTATGTTGACCCCAATACTGTGACTCCTCGTAACACTGATCTATGAAGAGAAATTATCACATTGAAAGAAAGTGCACACCGGCTTGTATTTCCCTTTTTACTGATTTACTTTGATTGTGAGCAGGAGGTCTTATTATTGCGGCAGCCCCTCGCCCTAACCCCTCTCCATCATGTGAGAGCCCTGGTTTTGTGGCAGAAGATTGTTTACATCTGTGACTCTGACTTTGACCTTGCCCTGTCCTGCAGAGGAATACTGACAATCTGCTTCATGTCTCTAAAAGCACTTGACATGCAGGGACAGTTGTACTTCAAGAACTTTGACATGGTGCAGAAATGGCATCTGTCCAAAAATAACATATTTGGCCTACACATGGTGGGTCATGTTTGGAGAAATAACAAAACAGGCTAATAATTCTACAATACAGATGATGAGAAAGGACAGAAAGTACTAGTCACGCAGAGTCTAGATTCAACCATAATGTTGTGTTGTTGTAGTTTTGGACTTATTTTGAATAACTTTTCTGGATAAATTGAGTAAAGTCCACCTTAAACAGAAAGTATACAATTTGCCTGCATTTCAAGAAGACAAAAATGAGGGTAGAATTATTGTACTTCTAGAGAAATGTCATCCACTCACGTACCTGTCCTGTAGATGTTATTGTTAACAACATTTTAATATGCTGACACTTGAACAAAGACTGAAACAATTAACTTTGAAAAGAACATTGTGCAAATTATGATTCAAAGAGTCCATGAAAAGCTTTGCCGTCAGACTACCTACTGAAATGTGAAAGCGTGTGGACAACCAGCTTTTATGTGAATAATTTTGCTGTTTAGAGCAGAATTAACTTTCATTTTGCGTGACAAATAAAATGTCAAAACTGCCAATTCTCATGGACCAACATCTGGCTCCCTGTTGAGCCATGGCTTTGTTCTAAAACACTGAGCTTGGTGGTAATTGAAAATTCAAATTCTAAATGAAAATGCAAAATAATACAATTTTAAAGATGCACTATGTAACTCTGTGAAGGGTCCACCATCTGCTTGTATTATTGAGATATAATTGCATTGCCTGGAATTATCTACAGTGTGGTATTAAAACTGTCTCTCTTGCATTTATTGAATTACAGGTGTTTTTATTGGCAAAAAATATCTTGGAAAAATGCATTCTTATTGTGAGCAGAGTTGCTTCTCCACAGATGTGAGGTGTCATTTATAAATTGTGCGTATGTACAAAAATGTTACATACGTGACTTTCCGTGTTGAGTTTGTGATTTATAAAAACAACTTCATACGAGAATTTGTGATCCGGTCCAAAAACTCAAAACTTTGTGCGTTGGTGTTTTCAAATATCTGTGCTGAGAAGTGAGCAAGTTTCAGGAAGTTTGTGGAAGTTCGTGTTTTGTCCCTATGTACTCTTTCACTGAGAATTCCACATTAAGTTTTAGAAATGAGACTCTTGACCTGTAACTTGGCTTGGGGATGTCACCCACTTGTCTCCATGGAGATGGAAGTTTTATTACATCTCCGACATGTTAGTGCCATATGAACCATCTCACACTCTGAGGACTACAGGGACCGGCCTCCTGCTGGTGCCCAGAGTCAGGACTAAACATGGGGAATCAGTGTTTCAGTTTTATGCAGCTAAAACATGGGAACACTCTTCCTGAAGATGTGAGACAGGCCTCTAATTGGCAATGTTTAAATCCAGGCTCAAAACGGTTCTGTTTAGCTGTGCATATGACTGAAAGGTTTTTATTCTGCACTCTTCTCTTTTAATGTTAATTTTATGGTTATTATTTGTGATTATTTTTGTTTTGATTTGTTGTATTGTGATTTTAAGCACTTTGATTTATGGTTATATTTGTGATTATTTTTGTTTTGATTTGTTGTATTGTGATTTTAAGCACTTTGAATTACTTTGTGTACGAACTGTGCTATACAAATAAACTTGCCTTGCCTTACCTATGCCATGCTGTGGAAATTTCCAGACAAAGCAATAACATCAGGAAGAGAAGATGGCATATCCTCCACCAGAAAAGTTGCATAGTGCACCTTTAAAATTCAAAATAATATTTCAGTGTATGTAGAATAACTAGAATGTTCTGAAGAGCTTTGACACTCCGTTCACTCACACTGTGGTTCAGTTACAGTGTCATACCAGTGTCATACCACAGCTGCACAATGTACGGTGTCTTAAAATATTATTTGGAATTGAATCTATTTTCTTTTCTACCTCCA
>KN471940.1:2085-16978 GCA_000787095.1 Periophthalmodon schlosseri
TGGTTTTGTCCATACCACAGTAATGTATGGGAGCTAAACTAGGTCAGGAGCTGGAGCTGGAGTCATGCTGTTCATTCTAATGTACATTGTTCTGGTAAAATGGAGGTTACAGCACAAACAGGGACGTGTAGTTGTTATATTGGGCTTTACATAAGGCCTCAGATCAGTTTAATCCCATAATTCTTTGCAGTTTGTTGTTTCAATTCCTTACACAACCTGTAACGTGACAACTGACATTTTGCTTTTGCCTTGAATCCCACTTCTTGCTCATCTTTACAACATCGTCCAAAGAGATTCATTAATTCAAGCAATTGCATCTCTATGGCGACAAGCATATGACGGACCTGCCTCCAAAAGTTACACAGTGCACCTTTAAGATATCACAAGGAAGACTTCACTGCATTCGAGAGCAGGTACTTTGCTTAAGTAGATTTTACTTTTTACTATTACTTCACTACATTTGAGAGCAGTATCTGTACTTTCTACTCCGCTACATTTTTGAACAGGACTGAAAAGTAAAAAGTACTTTTCATATGATTTGAGGGGTTATTTTTACCCTGTTCGTGGTAACATCCCGACTCAAGTTTTCGAGGTCAAGCTTCAACTTTGAGCAACAAAAATAAATACACAAAATTCAAGAGAAACATTAAGAAATTGGTTCGTATTGTTACTGTTGAACAAAATATGTCTCATTTTGAACCGATATCACTACATTTAACACTTGAAATACGTGAAATACTTCTACTTTTTACTCTTAAAGTACATTTTTAAACGGGTACTTTCAAATCCCCATTTTCCCCATAAATATATGATTCGAAGTGAATACCAACATAAATACTGTCTATACTTTTTACTGCTCTGCATAATGTAACTATAATAAGGAAAAATCATCTCAATAGAAGTGATTTTTAGACACAGCCACACAGCCCTGTTTTTACTACTAACCCATAATGGAGCTGTGTAATCTTATTTTGTGAATGTCAACATCGCACTAAAGTTGGTGAGTCCAAACCAAATATCAGCCCAGGCAGGCGAAAAGGCCTATCTCTACTTTTTACCTCTGTATTTGTACTTTTACTGCATATTGCATTTAAGTTGTCTGATTAAAAGAACATAAGAAGCCAGCTATGAAACTTGAAGATAAGAGGAATGGTGTAAAAGTCATTCCAGGTTTTGTTCTGATGCGTTTCCAATATAAACTGTTTTTAAAATCTTAGTTTAACATAAAAATAACCCTGTAGAACGTGGACGGCGGCTTGTGTCAGCACTCGCACTGATCTCTCTCCCTAAAACAGCATTAAAAGAGAGAGCTCGAAAGCCGATCTTCCCTTCACTTTACCTAATACAAGTCTCTGGACCTCTTCATCTCATTACCACGGTGTTTCCAGAAACTCGAGCCCCCGGGAAACGAGGGCCGTGTGGGAGGAGAGTTCCACTTTAGAGGTGCCCCTGTGAGTCAGGGAGCCGCAGGTCAAGACACACTTTAACGGGGCAGAGACGGGACTTAAATTTAGACAAGGAGGAAAAAACACGGCTGTCAGGTTTACTTGTTAAGTTTTATGACAAATCCCCTAAAACGCTCTATCTATTTTCACAGGGAAGAGGATGTACTGTTTTTGTGGTGACTCAGATGCCCAAAGGTGAGCTATTGTGTTAGCATTAGCAAACTCGATAGACACTTGAAGGTTCTATATTACGCAAAATTGACTCTTGTGAGCTTTAAGTCATGTTATAATGTTGTTACCTCCTCCAAAACATACCTGGACTTGTGTTTTGTTTCATTCACACATGTTTGAGTAACACTTTATTATTAGTCTGTCCACATCTCCAAGGCTCAAAATGCTCTGTTCCACCTTGTGATGTCATGAAGTGGTAGTTTTACAAGTTAAAAGCTCCTTTTACCTTTAGTTCAGTAGGGATAAGTAACTCCAGGGCTGAAATCATTAACAGGATTCTCGTGAAGGTGTATGGAGTTTAGAAACACAGTGGAGCACTTCCTTTATTACCACATGACATCATAAGGTGGAACAGAGTGTTTTCAGTTTGAGAGAAACACTGCAGGGTTTGTGTGTTAAACATGGGTTTGTGTGATGAGGAAACATTAGAACATAGATCAGAAAACGGCGTAACATGGGCCCTTTAATAGCAGGGCTCAAAGGTGCACTATAACATTTCTGGTTGGGGGGTCTGTGTCCTGTTTGTCTCCATGGAGATCTTTGCCTGTAATGTTTCACAGTATGGCATTAAACATATTTATAGCATTCATTAAACTATGCGTGTTTTTATTGCTCAGAATTACCATAAAAACGTTCTTGAGCCGAGGTCCTTCTCCACGGCTGTGACCCAAATACGTTTGATGCCATATGGGGGCGACACTCGCTCAGTGGGCGACGGTAGCTCAGTTGGTATAGCGTTTAAGGTTGGCGGTTCGAATCCCGCTCTCGACATAAACATCATTGGTGGAGCGGTCAGTTTTGCAGTGCTCTTCCAGCTCCCACAGATGAATGCTGTTGTTGTGTCCTTGGGCAAGACACTTAACCCACTTTGCCCCCAGTGTCTGCGTACACTGGCGCGTGAAGTGGTGAGAAGGTGAAAAAAGGCACTGTATAAAAATGGTGGAATATTTTAGGCAAAGCAATAGCATCTCCATGGAGACAATGTTTCACGGTGCCTTTAAAGGAAAACAGGTTTACACATCCATGAGTTATGACATTTGATGACATTAGACCAGCGCTCTCTCATAGCACACAACACTACATGCAATACAATACACAATACTGCTTACAGCTCATCTTCGTTTCCATGGAAACCATATCCGTTTGGTTATTTAGGGATCTGAAGTCTGAATCACTGGAAAAAGTTACTTATCTTGACAGTCACTGCGTTTAGCTCATTCTACAATTGGCTGACACAGTTTCCAACCTGTATTAGAATCCACTGCGACCTGTTTGTCTCCATGGAGATCTTTGCCCGTAATGTTTCACAGTATGGCATTAAACATATTGCGCAGAATTACCTTAAAAACATTCGTACATCCTGTGTTCTACAATTGTTTGACACTATTTCCGGCCTATATTAGAACCCAGTGTCTTTGATAAGACACTGGGTTACAGTGTCGTTACAGCGTTAACGTCATTGGGTCAGCTGGAATTTCTGTGCAATGCAACCCACCCACACAATTTGTGAAGTCATATGCAAAGTGTCGGTTTCTGTTCTGTTACATGAAGAACAGAGGCAGAGGCACGGGGATTGTTCTGTAGATCTCAGTCAGGCAGCAATAAAGGCAGCATCCAGCAAAATTCAAAACAAAGTCGAGTGAGTAGTGTCCTAAGCTGTGTCTGAAACAGAGTCTAACAGGGTGAGATTGCACCAGTGTTTTATGCTACACGAAGAGTGGGGATTAAACATTCTATAGATAAGAAATTTAAAGCAAAATCGAACAATGTGATCGCATCAGTGTTTTATAACCCTCCCAGAGTGGAGGTCACATATTCCTGAGAACGTTTTGCACCTTTGTAAGAAAGTAAGCAATATTACATTTTTATATTGTCCACAAAAGAAATACACCAAGTAACATGCAACAGTTTCATTATGAAGGTCTTGCAAACCTTTATTTTCTAACCATTATTAAAGCCACAGTATGTAACAGTATGTATTTTAGCCAAAAAAAGGTTTTTTTTCAGTTGTTAGTCTTCATCTCCACAAACTCTATTTTGTCCTGGAGCAGGGCCTCATTCTGGTAATGTTGTTCCTTTAGCTACAATATTCCACTGTATGGCATAAACTCTCCATGGTGAAGTGTTCATAATATTATATAACAGTTTTTATTTCACAAGAAAACATCTTAACACTAATTGCACAATGAAAGCCGTTCTTCACGTTCTCTGCTTTGAAAAATCCAGGATTAAAAGGTCCCATATTACTCCATTTACTGATGTTATAATGTTGTTTCCTCATCACAAACAGACCTGGAGTTGTGTTTTTTTTCATTCACACATGTTTAACACACAAACCCTGCATATTTAAGCTGTGTCCTTCTCTCAAACTGAAAACAGTCTGTTCCAACTTGTGATGTCATGTGGTAATACAGGAAGTGCTCCACTGTGTTTTAAACTCCACACACCTTCACTAGAATCATTTGGATAATTTCAGCCCTGGAATTACCAATCTCTACTGAACAAAAACTGAAAGGTAGAAGCTAACTTGAAAACTACCACTGCATGACATCACAAGGTGGAACAGAGCATTTTGAGCTTTGGAGATGTGGACAGACTAATAATAAAGCGTTACTCAAACATGTGTGAATGAAACAAAACACAACTCCAGGTATGTTTTTGAGGAGGTAACAACATTATAACATGACTTAAAGCTCACAAGAGTCAATTTTGCGTAATATAGGACCTTTAACAAAAACGTAACTATAGTCCTGAAACACTGATCCTACGCTTACAAATCTCCCTGGCTGTGGACTCGTTTAAACTGTGTGATTTTGATAAACTTTCCCCTGTAGTACGATGGGTGTGGGTCTCTGTAGACTTAAGCTAACCATGACTTATACAAACCACAGCTTGAGACATGGACTTTTACTGCAGGAATCCCCCATAGAAGAAGAGAGGGGATGAGAGCCAAACACTGCAGCTCCGCATGGGTACACAGTTGTATTACAAATGTATTTATCCAAGCTGTAGGGAGCCCATAAATGTGTTTGTGTATAGTCTGCCATAACAAAGACAGGCCTATCTCTGCTTTTATCTGATGTAACACACAGGGCTAGACTGAAACACGCAGTCTCAAGTGTAAATACAGAGGAGAGGGATGGGAATGGAAGAGTCTGTACCGATATTGTTGGTTAGTTTTATCCAGCTCATCTTTTGACTAAGATTTTGCCGAGTATCACAGCAACCAAAGAGCCAATCCGGAGCGAGGCTTTTCAATGTAACGGCCGTTCCCGCCTGCAACGCTGGTTTAGCAGGGAGTGGGCACTTAGCAACGCTGTCAATTAAACCTGTTGCTAACGCTAGCGGGGGCGACCTCGGGGAAATAAGGCGCCTGATTTGTCTGTTGTTAATGTTCATATCTTGATTTACAGACACAATAGTGAAATAAAAACACCAGGATCACGTAGAGCGGGTTAATACGAACATTTTAAGACCAAAATGACGAGTCTGACAGCAGCAGTTACAGAGAGAGGGGCGCCCAAGCCCACTTCGTATTTGGCCGGCAGGTTAGCCATGTCCATTTATACATACAGTCTATGCTTGTTGGGTAGGTTGAAGAGATACTTAAAGGTGCACTGTGGAACCTTTCTGTTGAGGGTCTGTCATCTGTTTGTTGCGAGATGTTATTGTTTTGCTTGGAATGTTCCATAGTATGGCGTTAATGGTTTATCATGCCAAGTGTTTTCCTTGCTCATAAATACCTTGAATAACTTGCATTCTTGTTGTAAGTGGGTTCATTTTAGATTCTGAATCATTGCCTTGGATCAGACTGATGGTACTACTGTTACTACAGCTGCTACTTATGGCACAACTGTTACTACAGCTGCTACTTATGGTACTACTGTTACTACAGCTGCTACTTATGGCACAACTGTTACTACAGCTGCTACTACTGCTGCTGCTACTACAACAAGCGACTACTTCTGATACTACTACTATTACTACCACTACTACTGCTACTACTACTATTACTACAATTACCGGTACTACTGCTACTAACTGCTCCTGCTACTACTACTACTATTACTACTACTACTACTACACTACCACTACTGCTGCTGATACTACTACTGCTTCTACTACTGTTGTAACAACTGGAGGGATCAAAGATACGGACTCGGGGAAACAATTGAACAGAGTTTTATTTACAGCACAGAGATATGAATGATAGTTGGGGGAGCAGGCAGTGGGGGGCTGGGTCGGCGTCTGACGTTCTGGCACAGGTCGTAGACAGCGGGGTCGGGCGTTGGAGTGTTTGTACCGGTCGTGGAGAGCTGGGTCAGAAACAGAGGCGCACGGATAGTTCGAGGAGCGGGATCTGGCAAAAAACAAGAAAGACCAACTGAATTCTGAGAGCATAGCCAAAAAACGAGACTGAGCCAAGCGAAACTGTACCACGGAGGATACACGGACGATCTGGCGACGTGTGTCGGATCCTCGGTCCCTTTGTGCTCCAGAGGTGAAGACATGTTTGCTTGATCAGCTGCAGGTGTGTAGTGGGTGGTCCCAGAGTCTCCGCCCAGCTCCAGGTACAGACACAGAAGGGAGGGGGAAGACAGGACAGAAACACAGGAGCAGACTGGATTCTTGACAACTACAAGTACTACTACTACTACTGCTACTACTTCTACTACTACTACTACTACTACTACTACTACTACTACTACTACTACTACTAGTACTAATTACTACTACTACTACTACTACTACTACTAGTACTAATACTAGTACTACTACACTACCACTACTACTGCTATTGCTACTACTGCTACAGGTTCTGCTACTACCAATACTACTACACTAAGATTACTGGTTCAGCTACTACTACTACTACTTCAAACCGCTGTCCTTACTTTACCTCTACTTTACCTTCTTACAGTAATGTTTCTGGTAACTGTTCTGCAGATTTGGTCCATATGTGCTTGATCCTAATGCGTCACAGACCACCACCTGTTACTGCACACCCCCCCCCACTCCTCCTGCCCCTCCCGCCCCTCCCCCGCATGCGTCCTGTTCTCCCATAATGCCCTATGTGGTAATTGGAAGCAGAGGAGGACAGTGCTGTTGACATCCTCTGCCGCCGCTGATTCACCGTCTCACATTCTGTCACATAGACCTTACATGAGTCATCCATTATCACCAAGGACAGAGCAGGAAGCTGGGGTCAAAGGTCATGGAAATATTATTTTAGGATGAAGGCATCACTTTCATTTTGAGTTTGTAGGAATTACATAGAACTAGGGAGGTTATGGTTTTGCAAGCAGCTGAGATAAGGATTCACTGACCCACAGGTTGGCAGTACGATTCCAGCCCCCACAGATGAATGCTGTTGTTATGTCGTTGGGCAAGACACTTAACCCACCTTTCCCCCAGTGCCCCCAGTGCATTTAACTGGCTAAACTGGTCTAAATTAGGATTACATAATTGCTATCAGTTCTAAACCAGGACTAACCCAATTTTAGGCAAATTGTGAATTAAAATGACTCCAAATCCAGCAAATATTTGAATTTAAGAAACTTTAGAGATAGAGATTCATACTTTAAACCTGTCACTTAATCTTATCTTTCATTGCAACATATGAAGAATGCCTTTGAGGGGGGTCTGAAGATTTTTACACTGGTTTTCATGAAGTAGTGTTTTGTACATATATTTCACTATTGTTTGTCATCTTTAAAACCGTATCGTGTGGCGGCAAAATAACAAAAACATAAACAAACTAGAACTGAAGTTGTTTTTTTACTCAGTGGTAGAAAATTTATTTGACCCTTGCCTCCTTTATGCAAATTCTAGTAACTGTTTGAGAAAGATGAGTGATTACATTACTAAGAACTAAAATGTTTCATTCTGCTGTTTATTTATTGTGAGCTCATAATTTTTTTAACAATATTGTAGATTTAGTAGTAGTAGTTAGTAGAAATAGTTTTTGTGGTTTCATCTATCCATTCTTCCACATGGGGGTGGGAGGGTCAAAGTGGTCTAGTGTCCCTCGGGCCCCAGGTTCTAAGGGGCCCAGAATTGGACCTCTTCGTATTCATTTATATTAGGGGGGCCCATGTGAGACTTTTTGCCCCTGGCCCCCAAATTTCTGTCAACGGGCCTGCTTCCATCCTTACCATTCCACCTGTTCATGGGTTTCAACTTGCTGTTCAGGCGACATTTTGAGGACTTTGTTATTTAGTTAATATTTAGTTTTGAATTTTGAATCTCTATGGCAACAGGGCAATCTTTCATCACTCAGTGGCATAAATTTGTTTCAATATTATCGTTTATCGTCTGTGTTTACTTCAGCAATATATCACTTCAAAATGTGTTATTGTGACAGGCCTAATCTTGGGGCAAAGGGGTCTGCTGTCCCCCGGGCCCCAGGGTCTAAGGGGCCCAGAATTGGACCCGCTTCGTATTCATTTATATTAGAGGTGGGCCCATGTGACACTTTTGCCCCGGGCCCCCAAATTTCTGTCAACGGGCCTGGTTCCATGGTAAAAAGTCACTTTTTTATACAGCGCTTTTCCACCTTCAAGTCACTCAAAGCACTTTACATCAAGGAACCACTCACCCATTCACGCACACATTCATTCAAGTTCAAGACATTCAAGTGTCTTGCCCAAGGACACAACGACAGCATTCATCTGTGGGAGCTGGAATCGCACCGCCAACCTGTGGGTCAGTGGACCGCTCAACCAGTGGTGTTTATGTCGAGAGCGGGGCCCATTCCATCCATTCCACATCACCTGTTCATGGGTTTCAACTTGCTGTTTAGGCGACATTTTGAGGACTATTATTATTTACTTAATATTTAGTTTTGAATTTGGAATCGCTATGGCAACAGGGCGACCTTTCATCACTCCGTTTGATTCCGGAGTCCCTCCCTCGTCTGCGTTCACCTCTCTCCAGACACAGTGACGTGGTCTCATACAAAGATGGTCTGTGGCTGCAGCATCCTCCTGTTTTGATTTAGTCACTGCTGAATCAGGCGGATGTTTTAGAGTTACACTTAATGGAAAATAAATGAGAAAGAGAAACACAAAACAGCCCTTTGTAAGAGAGGCCATGGTTCATTTGTTTATGTCATGCTTTTTCCCATTGGGAGCTCAAAACATCACTCTGACTACTGTTGGTTTGAGTTAAGTGTATTTTAATATAACTGTAATGGAATAGCTGTTTCACATATTATGAAGTCTGTGTAATTGTTATGAAATAGCCGACTGTTGGGTCGTTGTTTAGTGTTAAAGCAACTGTCTAAGAAAGTTTGAAAATGCAATCTTCTTTCTGCTTTGTCCTTCTTGGCTTGCCGTATGGACATGAGGGCGACAGTAGCTCAGTTGGTAGAATGTTTGTTCACTGATCTGAAGGTTGGAGGTTCGAGTCCCGCTCTCGACATAAACATCACTGGTAGAGCGGTCAGATCCACAGGTTGGCGGTGTGATTCCAGCTCCCACAAATGAATGCTACCATTGTGTACTCGGGCAGGACACTTAACCCCCCTCGCCCCCAGTGTCTGTGTACACTGGTGTATGAATGTGCGTATGAATGGGTGAGCGGTTCCTTCTTGTAAAGCGTTAGATGGTGGAAAAGCGCTGTATAAAAATGTGACAATTTACTCAACAAAAATACAAATATCCTATGAGAATTTTATTTCACATTTGATAAAACTTCAGTTGCAAAGAAAATAAAGTTTATACTGAAAATTGATGCTCTGTAGGTTTCTGCAGTTGTTAACCTTTTACTTTTTACTACTACTACTATTGTGCACTTTTATTCAGTACTTCTTTATCTACTACTACTAGTACCACTACTACTACCACTACTACAACTACCACTACTACTACTACTACCACTACTAGTTCATTTTAAACTATTTGCAGAGGTCCAATCTTTCTCCTCATTGTCCTAATGCATTCCTAGCATCCTCATTCACACCGATGTGTCTGTTTGTTCACTTCTTACTGCTATTACTACCACTTTTTATCAGTACTTCTTTATCTACTACTACTACTACTACTACTACAACTACTTCTATTTCATTTTAAACTATTTGCAGCTATTATTCCTCGTTGTCCTAATGTCCTAATGTCCTAATTCACATGTTTCTAAGCTCTTTTTACAACCCTCAGAGACCACAGTGGAGTTTGTCCCGTCACAGTAATGCTAACAACAACTAGCATGATAACAGCGCACTAATATTACTTCCTGGTTTGCTGCCGATAAAAAATGCTCTATGATTAGATGCAGGCAGTACATAGCGTTCTCATCTTGGCCTTAAGAGCTTCTGTTAGCCTACAATATATCTGTACTGGGGCAAGACAAACTTTGACTTTATTTCGTGACATTAAATCAGACATATTGTGCTTGTGTCACTCTGTAGTTATAATCTATGACACCTGTGGATCATTATGTTATAATTTGCACATTTTAATTCGCAGTCCTAATCTGAAACGACTTAATAAAAGAAACAAGTCTGTTAGAAAACTGCGGTGTCCAATGGGAGCTGACGTCGCCGTAAACGTCATCACAACAAAGAGCCGTGGAGCTGTCGGCGCCCCCTGTGGATAGCTGCACATCACACTAGCGAGTAGAGGATTTTTTTTTCATTTGTACCAAAATAACTACACAACACTGCAGAATCCTACATGTATTACCGATTAAGAAATTACAACTGAAGAATGCAGTAAGTACGTCACAGTGGGCGTGTACCGGTGGATGTGAAAATCGGAAAAATGGCGTTTTGAAAATAAGCGGCTACAGATTACTCAAACATGAATCACTCCAAAAACAAAATGACTATAACTTGGTTAAAAGCTCTGAAAAGTCCATTTTGCAGAATAGGTCTGATTTAAAGTCAATTCAACAAGTAAATGACCAAAGGCTGAGGAAATGGCGCTACACCTTTGTGCCATACAGATGTCCAAGGAATGTAACTAAAGTGAATCCAAAAGTTTAGTCACGTATTTGTCCGACTTTTCCGAGATGTAATCCGTATGGAGCGTCTGGAAAACGGGCCCAGCGTTCCCTTTCCTTCGGTCGGGAGGAATGTGGCACTGTGCTGATTGTTTCTGCAGAACTGGTTTTACCCACGAGCCGTCTGCCCACAGCCCCTCACCAAAGACGGAGCAGGGCCAGGGGGGATACAGGCCAGATATTCAAGGGATCCATGGGTTTCAGAAAGAACCGTTGCCATAGCAATTAATCATTTAAAACCAAAATATTAAATCTTTTGAATGGGAAAGTGGGATTTGATTGTCCGCTTTTTACCAGTACTTCCCTATCTACTACTACTACTTCTACTACCACTACTACTACGACTACCACTACTACTACTACTACTACAACTACTACCACTACTACTACCACTACAACTACTACTACTACCACTACAACTACTACTACTAAAACTACTGCTACTTCTACTACCACTACTACCACTACTACAACAACTACTACTTGTTATTAGTACTACTACTTCTCTCATCCCCTTTTTGCTACTACTTCTATTGTTCATTTTTTACTGCTACTACTACTACTACTACTGTTACTTCTACTGTCCACTATTTATCATTATTTTTTTATTTGCTACTACTACTACTACTACTGTTACTTCTACTGTCCACTATTTATCATTATTTTTTTATTTGCTACTACTACTACTACTACAACTATTACTACTACTACTACTACTTGTTATCAGTGCTACTACTACTACTAGTCCACGTTTTACTACTATTTCAATTGTTCACTTTTTACTGATACTACTGCTACCACTACTACAACAACAACAAAACAACAACAACTACTACTACTACTACTACTATCTTGTTATAAGTACTACTACTACTATCCACTTTTTACAGCTACTTCAATTGATCACTTTTTACTGCTACTTCTACTACTACTAGTATTGTCCACTTTTTATCAGTACTTCTTTATCTATTACTAGTACTACTACCACTACTACTACTATTTTGTTATCAGTACTACTACTATCATCCACTTTTTACTACTTCTACTACCACTACTACCACTACTACTACCACTACCACTGCTACTCCTACCTCTACTTCTACTTCTAATAACTACTACCTTTACCAAAACCACTACTAACTACTACTACTACTACTGCATAGTTAAGTAGACAGGGCTGTGTTAGAACATAGTCTGGACATGTGCTAAGCCCCAAACTCTGCTCTGTTTATTTAAATAGGACACACTGGACGAGGCTGTGGTGCGTTCAATGTTATTAAGTGCTATTGGTTAACCATCTGTAATAATAAACACCTGTGAGATCACGAGATGGTCCAGGAAGTGTACAGACTGTTCCTGAACGCACCACCAGGACAAAAACACAGGAGACTCACTGTCAAAGTTTATACAGCCGCTGGTAAATCTGTAAAGACAACTGCTCAATCCATTTTTATACAGCGCTTTTTCTCTAGCCTCGATTGGCCTAAGCATTTACTTAAGTGGGATTTATCGGCCCCCAAAAAATAAAATGTCACCGTGAGCTGGTTTTCCTCTCCACAGATCTGATATATAGCTTGATATAAAGCATCACCTGCTTGTCTCCATGGTGATAGATAGGTTTCATGCCATACTGTCGACAAGCAGGTGGCAGAACCTTCTTCATTTGACGCTTCATTTGACGGGAGCCGAACGCCGTGGGTGACGTCACACTCACTTAGTCCACTTCTTTATACAGTCTGTGTTTTGACCGCTCTACTGATGATGTTTACGTCAACAGTGGGATTCACGCTGAGCTACCGTCGCCCAAAATTTCGATATATTAAAAAATGAAAATGAATAAAAACATGACACAAAACTCAGTACAAGGACGATGACCTGGAGCTTTTATACATTCATACATTTCTGCTTATCAAACATATTTTATTTTTTGTTTTTAGTAAGAGCCTCACACATCTGTTGCATAATTTACTATAGCTGGCGACTGGTCACACATGAATTTTCCACTGGGACGATGAGCCTTGTGTCATGAGAGCGTTTCCTCCACCTACTACCAAATCATTCCTTTGAACTTAGTCATCAAAAGCTCCACAGACTTCCACCTCCACCGCTTCTTATTCACTGTCCACTTCTCCGAGGAAGACCTAAACTTCCAGAATCAGGAATCACGTTGTTTTCCAGACACTCATGGAAATTCACCCGGATAGGAGGTAATAGGATCCAGATGAGCCCAAACTCCACAACAATAATTAGGTCTGCCTCATTAGACTAGACTTGCTGTACTGTAGGCATCACACTGCAGGGCATCTGATGTACGTGTCAGACCTGTTTTCTGATCTATGTTCTAATTCCTCATCAAAAACAGACCTGGAGTTGTGTTTTGTTTCATTCACACGTGTTTAACACACAAACCCTGCAGATTTAGGTTGAGTTCTTCTCTCAAACAGAAAACACTCTGTTCCACCTTGTGATGTCACGTGGTAACACAGGAAGTGCTCCATTCACTTTCACTGGAATCATTTGGATTATTTCGGCCCTGGAATGTAAAGGTAGGTAAAAGGAGCTGTTAACTTGAAAACTACCACTACATGACATCGCAAGGTGGAACAGAGCATTGTTGAGCTTTGGAGATGTAGACAGACTAATAATAAAGTTACTCAGACATGTGTGAATGAAACTAAACACAACTCCAGGTATGTTTTTGAGGAGGTAACAACATTAGAACATGACTTAAAAGCACAATATGTCTTCTTTAAAAGTGCACTGTGACTCTTCTGGTGAGGGTCCTGGTTTGCTCCAATCATATGTTATAACTGTTACCATAACTTGGGCTGGAGACATCACCAGCTTATCTCCATGGTTAAAGATACAAGTAATGCCATAATGTGGAATAACCTCTCCACTGAGACAAGCAGGCGGTGTACCCTCCACCAGAAAAGTTACACAGCGACCAACACAAAGAAAACTCCGATTGCATTCATTATATTTTTAACAATAACTACAGTGTTTGCCCACTGATCCAAAGGTTGGGAGTTCAAATCTCGCCCTTGACATAAAGCATTGTTCGACAGCTTAGTGGTGTGATTCCAGCTCCCACAGATGAATGCTGTCATGTCCTTGAGCAAGACACATAATCCACCTCACATTTTTATTCAGCGCTTTTCCACCTTCAAGTCACTCAAAGCGTTTTACAACAAGGAACCACTCACCCATTCACACACACATTCATACACCAGTGTGCACAGTGTTTTGCCCAAGGACACAACGACAGCATTCATCTATGGGAGCTGGAATCGCACCGCCAACCTCTGGGTTAGTGGATCCGACCGCCAAACAATGATGTTTATGTCAAGAGCGGGATTCAAACCGCCAACCTTCAGATCAGTCGACAAACACTCCGCCAACTGAGCTACTGTCGCCCATATAAAGCAATAAAATCTCCATGGAAACAAGCAGGGGGAGGGCCTTCCACTAGAAAAGTTCCACAGTGTGCCTTTAATATACCAAAGTCAAACATAAATATTCCGAAACAACTATTGACGTGTTGCTCAGATTCCCCTGGAAACCATCAGATAATATCCAACTGTCCCACATTGTCTGAAGCCTTAAGCCAAAAACAATATATAGAAAGTGAACCCGGCCCATTATCAAACACCTGCCCACAATTTCACTCACATAACCTCCATCTCTCCACCCATAATTTGGTCCCGGGTGGAAGAAAAGAGTTGTATTTGTTGCCAGATAAAATAAAAATGCATTACTTAACCGTCTCCATCATGGGTCAAACATCATGTAGTGTAAACAGGATCGGCCTGTCTATCTGTGTCTTTCTGACAGATAGCTGCTAATTAAAGTGATGGGAGAGATAGGGTTGTTTTATCAAAGCATTAGTCATTTTTCTAGGAAGTCTTTCAGTTTAATTGGCAAAAAAACAAAATTTCAATTACTTCTCTTCGAAACGATAAACATAACGAGTAATGTACCTGGCAAGGACATTACATAAAAGACAAAGACTATAGTTTTTCTTGATACAAGTTTGATTTAAGTGAGAACAGGTTGATTTCATTATTGTTTCTTCTCTGCATTTTTTAATTTTTGTATTTTTTAGTGTAGTTTATTTATGTTTAATCATTGCAAATTCACCAAATGATGTGAGTGAAATCAGGGCTGTGCGATCTTTGTCTTTGGCCCAAAGAAACATGGAGAAAGTGTCAGCAGTC
>JACM01062700.1:0-15639 GCA_000787095.1 Periophthalmodon schlosseri
GGTAAATGTGTTACGTTAGCATGCTGTTCAGCCTTTTGTTTTCTATTTTATTGTTATTATTATAACTTACCTTTTAAAGATAAAATATCTGTTCTTGGTCTCGGATTTTGTAAAATAAATTTCCCCAAAAACTGCAACTTATAGTCCAGTGTGACTTATATATGTTTTTTTTTTCATTTATTCGCCATTTTTCACTTGGGTGATAGTCCAGTGTGACTTATATATGTTTTTTTCTTCATTATTACGCATTTTTTCACTGGTGTGACTTATTGTCTGGAGCGACATATAGTCCGGAAAATACGGTAATAGGTATTTAATTGAAGTGTATTTTATTTGTGTTAGGTCTTTTTTTAATTGTAGTTCTAAATTGGAAGATTACTGTGATCTTGAAATATTAAAATAAGCTACACGCTCCAAAAATGGCATTTTTTGTTTGCTACATGGATAATTTAAGTTCAGCTTTTTAATTCATTTTAAAGAGACCTTCACTTGGCTCCCAGTGTTTTCTTTTCCGTGGAAACCGGGTCAAAATGGCTCTTTGGGAGTTAAAGTTTGCCGACCCCTGGTACAGACAAATTAATGTGGTAAGTCAACAAATAGGAATCTACACATACCACTGCATTTGAAGCGTGTCAAGCCTTGTTTGAAACTATTGTATACATTTTCAATTTTCCCAATGTCATCTAGGGACCCCCTGAAATCATTTCGCGACCTCCACCCCCAGGTTGAGAACTGCTGGTCTAGGAAATAAAAAGTAATAAATGCAAGATAGATAAGTTTAATGCCATATAGTGTAGCATTCCAGAATACGCAATTACATCTCCATGGAGACAACTTGGTGAATCCATCCACCAGAAAAGTTACATAGAGTACCTTTAAATAACTGAAAATGTTGTTGTGAAATTAGGACACATCTGGCAACCCCACACAGCACTATGACAAGACTCAATGTTTGAATTGAGTCTTTTTATTACAAGACAATAAAACATAGCACAGTGTATGAGGTTAAGAGGTTGTGAATCACAGCATACACAAAGCACACGCTTCAATGGGAGAGGTGTCATTACAGAGGAGGGCCCAGGATGGCAGCCGACTTTGGGCAGTGGTGGAACATAACAAAGTAAAAGTAGTAAAGTACTGTACTTAAGTAAAAAATGTAGGTATCTGTACTTTACTTGACTTTTAAGTCACTATAGGTATACAAGTATTTTTCATTACAGTTTGAGACCTGCTGCGGAGGCTGAGTTGTTTTTTTTTTTTCAAGTTCATAATTTGAGTAAACAAAAAATATTCAAAGAGAAACAGCTAGAAAAAAAATACTGATTCAGTTGTTTCTGTTGAACAAAATTCAGCACAAAACTTTAACAAAACTACATTTAAAGCTTCATTATATTTCAAAATCTGTCCAAAATACTTTTACTTTTTACTCTTTAAGAACATTTTTAAACTGGTATTTTAATACTTTTATTTAAGTAAATTTTTTCATGTGATACTTTTACTTCAGTATTTTTTTCTGCTATTATCTGTAGTTTTACTTAAATAACAAAAGTGAGTACTTCTTCCACACAAAACTGAGTACTTCTTCCACCACTAATTCTGGATTAGTGTGAGGCCAGGGCTGGGTCACAGACAGATGAAAGGAGCTATCATCCAGAGGTTACAGAAGTATATACTGTGTGCGCTCAAGGAAGTAAGGGCACTGGCATGCGCCCCTGTTGGTTTAAAAATGACACTGCGATCACAAGTTAACCTAGGATGTCTTTTCCAACCATTGAGGACACAGACTCAAGTTTTACCCATTCACCAATGATCATGCCATACCTCATTTGGAAACTTTCAGAAATGAGCTGCAGAATCATTTCATGTCAGACATAATAGTTACTGCCGGCATATTTAGAAAAGTTCGTTAACTGGGAACTGGACTAGCCTAATTATACTTTTTGCCAACTCCTTTTAGCAGTAACTTGTGCAAACCCAAAGTGTGCGGCTCTGGTTTGTGATAAGGTCAACATAAAAAACTATATCTGGCTAGATAGATAGTCTAAGATTTATTTAAAAGTAGGGATGATCCGATACGTATTTTTTATTTTTTATTTTTTATTTTTTTGGAGCCGATACTGATATTTGATATTTGTCTTGCTGTTGTGGTCAATAACCGATATTTATGTTAAGTTACTAGTTAACCTTTGTAAAAATAATAACTTTTTTTTTTTTTTTAATCTTAGATATACACATTTTCTCTCATGATTCTGTTCAAAAAGACAAATCTGATTCACTGAGGACAAACTGGGAATGACACAATGGTCACACAGACTGGAGCAGTGCAGAAAAAATATTGGCGCCAAATATCGGCAAAATTTTCAGTATCAGACTGATACCAATATCTGGAGAAATCCTTTGAGTAAGTAAGTAAGTAATAATCCTATTTAGCAGAATATGTGTCTTTTATGTCTCCTGCACAGTTGTCAGTGTGGTATACGGGAGGTTTGGGCATGTATTTTACTGCACTTTTTCACATTCTCCACACAACTCCTGTCACCAGTACGCGAATACCACAGTTAATACTACTGTCAGTACTACTGTTACTACTCCTGTCAACACTTCTGTCTGCACTACTGTGAGGGCTGAGATGGCGAGCAGAGGATTTATACTTGGTTCAGACTGCGGCGTCAAAATCACACCAAACGCCTCAAGCTGGACGAATTGCATTTGACGGCAGACGCTTGAAAGTCGTTGCCGCGCAGCAAATTTTGTTGAACAATAACATTTTTAAACTCTGGCAACGCTCAAAACCCACCGCGAAAACGCTGGACTATCCTAGACGCGCGTCCGGCATAGACTTTGAATGTAAACCCGATGCCCCTGACGAGTTTACATGTCTCAGGCAAAACAAAGTGAGACACACATCTGCATTGCATCTGATTAGGAGATTTAAACACACCATTTGTATATTATAGCCTACACCTTTTCATTGTTTAATCTATATGGATAAGTTTCCACGACTTTTCATGGATTTTGAATGGGCAAACATGGTTTATAATCTCCTCAGAAACTTCCTTAAACATAATTCAAGCCAGTCATTTTACCCCAAAAATAAAATAATGTTTTTCCATTTTGAAAAACATACATCCTTACTGTGAGCTGGCTTGCATCTCCACAAACCAGACTCCTCCTGCTTGTTTTCATGGCAATGTTGTTCCTTTGGCTGTAATCTTCCACAGTATGGCATAAAACTAATCTGTCCCCTTGGAAAATGTTCTGAATTATGGTTCAAACTTGTAATGTAACTTAAATATTTGCAGCACTAACCACAGACATCACTTCCACAGCTCTGTTTCAGCTGCTATAAGTCCATTACATTTAAACCGTACGCTAATGACAATTGCTCAGAGTGTCTCAAAGCTTATGCTAACTTTTATTAAACGCATAAAATATAAAATACACAACCTATTAAAATTCTAATTAATTAAATAAAGATTACCCAATTGTTTTTTAAATATTAGAATACTTCAGTTTGTGGCGTTGTTTTAATATTTATTATGCCATTTATTTTTCAAAGGCACTGCACCTGATTGGACTGCCTTAAAATGTAAAACTAGTTCATTTTAAACATTCTGCAGTGGTCCAAAGTTATTCCCCACTTATCTTATGCGATGACATTACAAGCGCTTTTCACAACTCTCAGAGACCAGTGCAGAGTTTTGTCATTGCAGTAAAGCTAACGACAACTAGCATGCTAACACGCACTCCAGGACTATTGGAAAATAGACTGACAAATTTTGTGCAGTGTCTGTAAGCGTAAATTAGCATTAGCATCAGCATTGAGACACAAAATATTTCTCTGTTGAAGTATTCATGATCTTTAATTATTATGTCACACTGGTGCTTTTGTGCACAGAGCCAATTGCTGATGCATTGATTGGCATTTTAGACATGCCTCGCTGTAATTAAGCTATTGTTATATTCTTAAAGGCTACTGTTGTTTTGTGCAGTGTAATAGCTGGCAGGTAGGGCTGTGCAATTAATCAAGTTAGCTCGTTGTAATAGAAAAGTCTACAGCCAATCCTCTGTCAGTAAAAGCATGTGGTTTGGAGCAGACGGAAGACTTTAAAGGAAGACATTGGGCAATTTTTTATGTTAAATGGGAGTGATTATAGGTTTGCATTGTTTATGTTCAGAAATGTAATATTGAAAGTAGGTTTGTCAAAAGCATCGAAAATCTGATCCTAATCGATACTAAAACTAGTATCGAAACTAGATACTCATACGAGCAGGTATCGATACTAAAAAAGCCACATTCACAGGACAGAAATGAACCTTTCCTGAATAAATTTAGAATGATCTTGAGCTGCATCAGAACAAGTATAAGACACATAGACTAGTACACGCCCATGGACCACTATGGAACCTACTGGACGACTGAGGGATTACACAGATATAACACCACATGGTAATAGAAAAGAAAGTACTACCATTTAATGTGGAAAATCACAATCTATTGTCTAAATAAAGTGTTTTTATTATCATCGTGATATCACAATCGGTATTGAGTATCAATTCTATTCCTAACGCTACATGAAAGCCATTTTTATTCGTTTTTAAATCAAATTGAAAACTAAGATAGTACAATATGAGGAAAAAAATATAGATTTATATTAACCAGCTCTACTGACAGAAACAATTGGGATAGTTGATATTTGAGCAGTTAATACAGACTTCCTGCTGTGTCTAGTGTTATGACAAACCAAGTGGTCTGAGTGCTCTGAGTGACTGACAGGTGCGTTTAACCAATCAAACAAGCCCTCAGAGGAATCAGCTACGTAAAGCTACTTCATAAGTTATATAATGGAAGACACATTTTTGCCCACACCTATTTAATTACAGTACTTGTTGCTTATATTCATCATATGCATTAATGGGGTTAGGTCTGAACCATGACTTAAAGTGACAGGTTAGATTACTCATTTCGCTTAAACATAGTTAGCATTACTATATTTGACTAAATATCTCGCTTAATTTTTCAGTTATTTTTTTTTTACTTCCTGGTTGGACATGGGCAGCAGATATGACATACACAGAGGTGATTCCATAACTGGTACCTAGCAACCATAATGTTAATAATGGCCAAACAAACTTAATGTACACAATAGTTATGATTTGGCAAATATAAATAAATGACAACACTTTTATTTTGTTATATAAAGGTTTAAACTGTCAGATAAATGTCTTCCTTGTGCGTAAATTGGCCCTGCATTTTGGATGGAATTTTCTACCTACCTACTCGATACTCAAAACCGATTGGGATACCACGATGATAATAAAAACGCTCTTTCTTTAGACAATGGAATGTGATTTTCAACATTAAATCCTAGTTCTTTCTTTTCTATTAACATGTGGCCTTATATCTGTGTAATCCCTCAGTCGTCCAGTAGGTTCCATAGTGGTCCATGGGCGTAAACTAGTCTATGTGTCTTATACTTGTTCTGATACAGCTCAAGATCATTCTAAAGCTATTCAGGAAAGGTTTATTTCTGTCCCGTGAATGACTTTTATAGCATTGATACCTGCTCAAATGAGTATTTAGTGTTGATACTGGTTTTAATATCAATTAGTAGCTTTTCGATACTTTTGGCAACCAGAACTGCTGCAACTGTATTTTTGTACTTTTCTTCTCAACTTTTTCCCACAAACTGCCACTTAACTGATATAAAACTATGATAAATATTTACCACAGGTACTATCCCACCAAACCAAGTCAGTAATTATAAAAACATAATTAGAAGGCATCTGTGAGGGCAAAGTGAGGTGAGTACCAGTCCCCAGCTTCCTTATAAAGTCATGTTATTGTTTGGTCTTTGCGCATATTTCAAGTATTTGGCTGACACCCAAAATGACTAAACATGATTCACAGGAACAGTTCAATTGTCTACAGCCTGCCTCATAATGCCAATAGCTTTTAATTGTATCATTTTTATGTTTCAAAGGCACTGCACCTGATTTTGATGGCCTTAAAATGTGAAACTGGTTCATTTTAAACGGTTTGCAGTGGTCCAAAGTTATTCCCCACTTATCTTATTCTGAACATCCTAATTAGCCACCGTGATGAGATTTTTGTCAGAGGTTTGTCATTGCAGTAAAGCTAACAACACCTAGCATGCTAACGCGCACTTCCTGATTATCAGAAAGCAGACTGACAAATTTTGCTCAAATATATGGGAAAAATTGGGTGCAGTGCCTGTGAATGATTCTAACCTGTTTTATTGTATTAAGGTGTATTACATATTATTATTATTATTATTAATATTAATATTATTATTATTATTTCACTTACTTAGTTATAATACAAATGCTCCTGTGGTATTGCTCCAGTCTTCTCCAGAATGAAATATTAATGTGCATATTTGGCATATACCTTCTCTTAAAGATCTTATATTGCAACAAACAAACAAATACAAAACTGACTCTTGTGAGCTTTAAGTCATGTTATAATGTTGTTATTTCTTCAAAAACATACCTGGAGTTGTGTTTTGTTTCATTCACACATGTTTGAGTAACCCTTTATTATTAGTTTGTCTACATCTTTAAAGCTCAAAATGCTCTATTCCACCTTGTGATGTCATGAGTGAAGCGGTAGTTTTCAAGTTAACAATGACCTTTTACTTTAAATTCAGCAGAGATTGGCAATTCCAAATGTGAAATCATCAAAATGATCATAGTGAAGGTTTATAGAGTTTAAAAAGTTTTTGTATTAGACATGACATCACAAGGTGAAACAGTGTTTTCAGTTTGAGAGAACTCCTAAGCCTAAATATGCAAGGTTTGTGTGCGAATGAAACAAAGCATAACTCCAGGTATGTTTTTGATGAGGAAACAACATTATAACATAGATCAGAAAATAGTGTTAATATGTTCCCTTTAAATTACAACAATTTAAATTAAAACATTAAATACATTTTATGCACATTTTGGGAGAGTCTTCATTAAAACACAGTTCAGTACTGTTTAGTTTCAGATTTAAACTTTGGTTTTATTTTTTATGATAGTCCTGGAAGGCTGTCATAACATTTTAGGTCATGGTTTGAACTTGTCCTTGTAGTCCTGTTTTCCTCTAGGTCTGGTTAATTTCTGGTGTAATACTAGTGTAGACTTAGGTTTAGATCTGGTTTAGTCCTTTTTAGACCTGGTTTCATCCTAGTTTAGACCTGGCTTGGACATTGTTTGTTTAGTCCTAGTTTAGACCTGGTTTGGATCTGTTTTCATCCTAGTTTAGACCTGGTTTGGATCTGTTTTCATCCTAGTTTAGACCTGGTTTGGACCTGGTGCAGTCCTAGTTTACTTGTACGTATAAATACGTACGTATAAATATTTTCTACTTTTAATTCCTGGTGTAGTGTAGACCTAGTTTAGTCCTGGTTTAGACCTGATTTGGGCCTGGCTTAGTCCTGGGTTAGACCTGATTTGGACCTGGTTTTGTCCTAGTTTTCTTAGTGATAACTGGAATAATCATAGCCAAATACAGCCAAATATTTTTCTACAATGGCACAAAGTTGGAACAGAAAATCTCATTCGTCCTGAACTCAATGTTTTTATAATAATTATTCAGATAAAAAAAAACAAAAAACAAAACATTCCTATAATTCAACCTTAAATAACCTCTTACCTGCGATCATCTCTCTCCTGCTCTCGTCCAAATGCGAGGAAACCACGTCCCCCATTTTTACGCGCGCTCCTCAAAAAAATCCAAAACTTCCAGGCAGGGACACTTTGGCTCCGATCCTCCCGGGAATCTGCGCTCCTTCTCTGGCTGCCTTCTCGTTGGAATTAACTCGCGCTTTTAGAGCCAGAAGCAGAGAACCAACCGCGGGGAGAGGAGCGGCACAGAGGGAGCGGGCACACCCACGGCACTCATCACTGGTCGGACGTGTTCAGTGGCAAAGCGCGGGGTGTGGCCATGACATCCACTGGCACCGGTGCGACATGTTATTACTGCTGTAGAAAAGTGTGGACAGGGAAAGCATGGCGCGAATAAACTGTCAGAGAATCAGCAACGAGTGAGTCTTAAAATGAAAAAAGTAAGGCTGAAAATGCTGAATTGCTAAGTGACGTTTAAGATAAGTTGGTAAATCAAAGAATACGTTTAGCTCGTGGGGAAGTTGGCATGGCTCAGGCTTGGCGCAGAAGACAATGGCTCTCTCTTGTGGAAATGTAATGTATTGCGCAAAAAGTGGGCGCACAGAACAGCGCATACAAGCAGAGGTGGGTAGTACTCACTTATATTTACTTGAGTAACTTTTCAAAAAAAAAACTGGACTTCAGAGTACTTTTCAAGCATCATACTTTTACTCCTACAGTAAAAAAAAACAGTAGTCTTACTTGAGATATGATTTAGTTTGTCTCATTTTTGTGTCTATCCTTTGAAAATACCAGATTTTGTGCATTATTTTATATTTTGTCCTCCAAATTACATTGACTTCAAATCATAAATCAGATGTTACGTCCCAACAGTTACTTTTTAAGTTAATCTTACTTGAGTAGCAGTTTTCCCAAATACTTTTTTACTCTACTTGAGTAATTTCTTGGACCACCACTATGTACTTTTACTTGAGTAATAATATTTTGAAATATTGTTACTCTTATTTAAGTAAAATTTTTGGCTACTCTACCCACCTTTGCATACAAGCAGTAGGATAGAGGGTAAAAAATATATATCAAATTTCAAAACAGAGAAAACTATATTTGAAAGGTTCATCTCCATTTTGAAAATGTGTTACCATGTTTTTTTTTTCTTCTTTTTGATACCATCTCCTACACATATTTTTTAGGCTAATAACAGCACAGATGGGATTTGCTCAAAAAGGTATTGCTGGGTTTCAGATGACATCACAGCATTCTATAGACCAATAATATTTAATACAGATGGGGGCAGCTAAAATTAATGTTGTTAAAATGTCAATTTTTGTGGTAATACAGTGAGCTCTTGGGACTAATCGCTAATTGAAATAATGAGTTTCGCATTTGTGCTTTTACTTTTGGATATTTCATGTTAAAATCCAATGCAATCAATAGGTAAAAGTGACTCTTGCCCCCACCTGGGCGTATGACATCATCACAAAACCAGTAAGTGATTTTAATGCACTAAAACAGATTTGAAAACACTGCTAGACAAACAGTTAATTGTAAGTCTTTGGCATTTAATCCAATATCTTTTTTTTTTTTTTGCAAATGAACTCTTCATATCATCAGAGACTGGAAGAGTAGCCAAAAATTGTATTCTATTTTAATTTTAAGTAAGAGTATTGTTACTTCAAATTAATATTACTCAAGTGGAAGTACAAAGTAGTGGCCCAAGAAATTACTCAAGTAAGAGTAAAAAAGTATTTGGGAAAATACTACTCAAGTAAAAGTAACTTAAAGAGTAACTGTCAGGATGTAACATCTGATTTATAATTTAAAGTTAATGTAATTTGAAGGGCAAAACATTAAATAATGCATAAAATCTGGTATTTTCAAAAATGAGACAAACTAAATCATATGAGCGCTGCAAGAAACACAAATGTTTAAATTAGCGCTGGGCAACGATTACACATTTTAATCGCATTTTAAGCATCACGAAGCATTTGACTGATTCCCATGACCTGCGTTAATGTGTGACAAAATAATTGTGATTAATGATTTTTTGAGTTAACGCAATAAAACACGTTAACGTTCTCAGCCCTAGTTCAAATTGTTTCACATTGTCAACGTAAAGCTTTTGTCACTTGTAGACTTACTCACAGTGGGAAGAGGAACCAAAACTTTTACTCAAGTAAGAGTACTGTTACTTCAGTAAAAGTATTACTCAAGCAGGAGTAAAAGTATGCTGCTAGAAAAGTACAATTTCTTTAAAAAGTGACTCAAGTAAATTTAACTGAGTACTACCCACCTCTTCATATCATCTTATTTATTTATTTATTTTTTTAAATTCAACCGAAGTAGAAATTTATGGGAGGCCTACGTTAATTACAGAGATATTAATTAACCAAAAGACCAGAAGAAAACATCTGCATTTTGAAAGGTAAAGCCATATTCTGTCATTATCTTACCTGTCTTTTGGATCAGTGTGGCCAGTTTCAAATGCTGTAGTGTAATGTGGAAGCAAACATTTTGTGTTCAAATCAGTGGTCATTTAGTTCCTCTTAAAAGTCAGAAGTACTTTACTGGTGTAAAACGGGTACTACAGTCACAGCATGAACCTGTGTTGCCAGAGCCTTCACCTGCAGAGAGAGGACACATACAAGTTTTTCTCGTTCTCTGTACATGGACGGGCCATGCCTCATGTGAAAGCTCAGGCTGCACTGATTAATGATTGGCTGCTGGTGCTGGGGTTTAGGTTGTTGAATGTGGTAGGACATTGAGGGACAGACTCTGCAAATTTAATCTCATGACTTAATGACTACAAGAACACCATTTCAGTTGTATCAATTGTAATGCACAGAGGGAGACAGGAATAGTAATAGGGGCCAATATATGATAACCCTGAGTGCCAATACACCTAAATTGTATATACCCTCTCATTCACTGGGGTGAACTCCAACATGACCAGGGATGTTGTCAGATGGTGGAAGGAATACTTTGAGGATCTCAAACTGTCACGTCTTCTGAGGAGGAACCAAAGACTGAGAACTCAGAGGCGGACTCGTGCGTCACCCGGGCTGAAGTCACTGAGGTGGTTAAAGCTCCTCGATTGCAAGGTGCCGGTGGTGGGTGAGATCCTTCCTGAGTACCTAAGTCTAAGGCCCGTCTTTTTAAGAAGGGGGACTGGAGGGAGAATGTGTTCTAACTACAGGGGAATCACACCGGACCAGCTCTATACTCTCCACTGGGTGCTCGGGGGTTCATGGGAGTTTGCCCAACCAGTCCATGTGTGCTTTGTGGATCTAGGCCTGTCACGATAACAAATTTTGAAGTGCAATATATTGATGAAGAAAATATAGACGATAGACGATAATATTGAAACAAATTCATGCCACTGATACAATAACCCTAAAGCAGGATTATTCCCAAAAAACCTATTTTAAATATGTACAATGTACAATATTGTTAAAAAATCATGAGGTGCAATAAATAAACAGCAGAATGAAACACTTTAGTACTTAGTTTGTATCTGAAATGAGTCATAGAAGTGATTTATTCAACTTTTTACAGCTTAAATCTTATCATATAGCCAAGAAAACCCAAAAATTCCTCAGTACTGCAATGAAATAGTGCACACGATAAATACTGACCCCCAAAAAATAGTTCCAGATTTCATATACTGAACGATAAGTCAATATAGTAATTATCGTGACAGGCTTATGTGGATCTGGAGAAGACATTTGACTGTATCCCTAGTGGTGTCCTTTGGGGGATGCTCTGGAAGTATGGGTTCCAGGGCCCTTTGCTAAGGGCTGTCCAGTTCCTGTAGGACCAAAACAGGAGCTGTGTTCGCTGCAGTAAGTCAGACCTGTTCAGTGCATGTTGGACCAAGGCTGCCCTGGTCCAACATGGGGTCCGGTTTGGGGCACACAGAATCTCATCTCATGACATTGTCCTGATGGCTTCATCAAACCAGGACCTGCAACATGCACGGGGGCTGTTTGCAGCCGAGTGTGAAGTCGCAAGGATGAGAATCAGCTCCTCCAAATCCAAGGCCATAGTTCTTGACTGGAAAAGGTGGCTTGCCCTCTCCAGGTGGTGGAGAGTCCCTGCCTCAAGTGGAGGAGTTCAAGTATCTCGGTCTTATTTACGAGTGAGGGAAGGATGGAGCGTGAGATTGACAGGCGGATCGGTGCAGCGTCTGCAGTGATTCATTCACTGTATCGGCTCTTGTGGTGAAGAAGGAGCTGAGTCCAAAGGCAAAGCTCTTGATTTACCGATCCATCTACGTTTCTACCCTCACCTATGGTCATGAGCTTTGGGTAATGACAGAAAGGACAAGATAGCGGATATAAGTGGTCGAAAGGAGTTTCCTCCGCAGGGTGGCTGGGCGCTTCCTTAGGGATTAGCTGAGGAGCTTAGCAACATTGGAGGAGCTCGGAGTAGAGCCGCTGCTCCTCCACATGGGGAGGAGCCAGCTGAGGTGGCTCGGGCATCTGTTCCGGATGCCTCCTGGATGCTTCCCTGGGGAGGTGTTCTGAGCAGAAAGGAGCCCTGGGGAAGACCCAGGACACAATGGAGGGACTATCTCTCGGCTGGCCTGGGAACACTCTGGGAGTCCCTGCTTAGACTGCTGCCCCTGCAACCCAGCTTTGGGTAAGCAGAAGAAAATGGATGGATCTTTACCAGGTGACCTGACCAAGTCGTTCAGGCTGTGTCTGCTGGGGGACAATTTGTGCTTGGCTCTTCTGTCAAGGAAATTTTGCTCTGTTTTTGTTCTCTCCACGTGGAAACACCCACATTCACAGGGTTGGTGCTCATGTACAAAGCTGCTTTTCCGGACTCTCAAAGTCGCTCTCCAGTTCCGTGCATTATTCATTCACCCCATACTCACACATGCACACACACTCACACACACATGCACCACACACACATGCACGCATACACACGCACACGTGCACGCACACTCACACACACACACTCATACACATATGCACACACACACACGCACACTCACACATGCACACACACACACAGTGTGCGACAACAGTTTCTTCTTCTCTTACACTAATGAGAAGAAATACATGAAAATACATGAAATACATAACAGGTTACAGTACTTGCTTTCCATCACAACAAAAGATAAGGGGAAAGAAAAGGAACTAAAGGTGACTAAAGGTTTTGAGTTCAACTTTGAGAAAACAAATATATACATAGTAAAAAGTCTATAAACATTGAGAAATTGATTGACAAAATAAATAAGGACAATTCTTCACCAAGATCACAACATTTCATTCTTTAATTTGAAAAAAAAGAAAGTGTGCAAAATAGTTTTACTTTTTACTCTCAAAGTACATTTTTAAACGTGTACTTGAATACTTTAACTTTAAGTAGATTTTTATATGTGATACTTTTACTTGTGTACTTTTTTGCTCTTGTAGCTGTACTTTTTCTTAAGTAACAAAATTGACTTGCCACAAAATGTGCATGTTTTGTCCAATAATGGCCTTACCCTCCTCCCCTGTGTTACCATGACGGCAAAACCAGTCAGGGCACATTCAGAATTCCCCTATATCACTAGGTCGTCTCTGATTGGCTGAAACTGTCTATAGATGCACATAGCCCTTCTGAGCGTGCTCAGTGTGTCAGGTGGGCTCAGACAGTTGAGTCCTAGAGACGTAGGCTTACTCAGGATAAGGTATTTGTTGCCAGGATTAAACCAGGATCATACCAAGGACTAGACCAGGACTGAACCAGGACTTGACCAGGACTAAACCAGGACCAGACCAGGATCAGACTAGGACCAGACCAGGACTAGATCAGGACTAAACCATGACCAGACCAGGACTAGACCAGGCCTAAGCCATAATCAGACCAGGCCTAAACCAGGACCAGACCAGGACTATTAGTACCATTCTGAACCTTGTGTTTGTCTCCCCTCTGTGTCTCAGCTCCAGTCCTCTATGTGAGCTCCTCTTTTTACTTGGTGCAGCTCCCCTGTGTTGGACCTTCTCAGCTTCAGAATGGAGCGTGTGAGGAGGAACAGTATGGACCTGCGCAGTGATTTCAAAGCTTTCACCTCAGCGTTGGACTGCAGCTATGAGCATCTGAAGAAGATCGTGTATAAGCTGGATCAGACGTGTGAGATGACCAGGCAGAGGAGGAACAGCCTTCCTCAGAGGGCAGCGGTGGCAGCTGGTACAGCTGGGGTGAGTTTGGGGGGAGGGACGGTCACTGGTATCATGGCTCTGGCCCCTCTGACCGGGGGGATGTCTCTGGTGGTTGCGGGCATTGCGGCCGGAGCATTAGCCGCTGGGGCAGCTGTGGCTTCAGTGTTTCGTATTGAGAAGATCTCAGATGAAGATACAGTGGAGGAGGTGGTGAAGTTGCTCACAGAGTTTCTGGAGAATGTTGGATTCCTGAGCCCAATACTGGAGGATCTGAAGACTTCTCTCAAAGACCTGGACAAAGACACAGAAGACCTGGTCCGCACACAGACTCGGATCCAGGACCTGTCCTCTCTGCTCAGGGATTTTACTGAAGAGGCCACAGTAGAGCGCCTCCTCGAGGTCAAAGAGCAGTGCAGCAGGACCCTGCTGGAGCTGCTCAAGCTCAGAGAAGCAAGATGGGGCCAGGCTTCATGAGGTTTGGAACATAAGCCTTGGGCTCATGGTCCTGAAGGTCATGAAGGCTTTTGTGCACTATGAGTAAACTATGCATGCATATGACTGTCATACACCGCCTGTGTGACAGCGCTCCCCTGTGGCATTATGAAGCACAGTCTGTAGCTATATTCAAACTCTAGTCTAGACTGAGGGAACATCGCTCTGGTAACATTTTGACAAATAGTACTGTGTATTTCAACTCTCTGAATATGCTTTTGTGATTTGGGCATTTTGTAATATCTTATTAATATTATGTAACTATAATGTGAAAGTGTATTACTGAGTTATTGTAGACCGTTCAGAAAAGGGTAAAAAGATTCAGTGAAATATAGTATCCTAAACAATGGGCTCTGTAAATGTAGAAGCTTAACATGGCCACATGTTGTACCTCCTGTGTGAGGGCTGCAGGGGGGGCAACAATACAAATACTTTTGTGTTTCTTTGCATTTTCATTTGTATTAGATAAATAAAGGCAATAAAAGTTCAAAGATGTGCTTTTGTCCTGCCCACACACTGTTCGTCTATGAGCAGGTGAATGATCGTGATATAGGAGCAATATTAGACAGTGTTTATGTTAATGATTTTGCATTGAAAATGGTATGGTATTATTTCATTTGGACAGAGACAGAGCACAAAAAGACATTAAGAAAGTCAAAGGAAAGATTCTGGTGCCATGTACGAATGCTAATTTACACCTGTAGTCCTTGAACAGGTGGATGTTATAGAAATAAATAAATAATAGGCTACAGAAGTGTTTGGATAAACAGACCAGTCAAAAGTTACATTATTTATTTACATTGTCACATTATTCAACATGTCAGACATGCAGTCTCACTGTATAATTCACATACTTATCCACTGTCTCTCTCTCCCTTCCCTCCCTTAGCCTCTCTCACTCTCCTCATCAGAGCATCACTATTCCATACAGACACCTTTTACAGAAGTGTTGGGAAGTAAATAAATGCACACACAGAAAATAGTCTCTCATTTGGGTTTGAATAACAACTAAATCCAGTTGGTTTAAACCTAAAGGACCCTCTCTGACCTGATTCATAACTATCTAAACCCCAGCACTTGCAGACAATCATTAATCAGTGCTAGTGCAGCTTACCTGGCCAGCCAGAACCAAACGCTTTGACAAAACTTTACAAAGATGAGTCTTTGAATCGTTCGAATCCTTCTGGATTCAAACAAAATGTATAAGGGACTAGCTTGTCAGGTTATAGTGTAGCCACTGCAGCTCAGTGAGTGAATTCTGGAGGTACTGAGCTTTCACATGAGGCATGGCTGCAGATGCTGGAGCTACATAGGTAGTGACGATTCAGAGTAGAGTGAGTCATTTTAGGTTTAAACAAACTGG
>KN471941.1:4521-17687 GCA_000787095.1 Periophthalmodon schlosseri
TTCAGCAGGGAGCGGGCGCTTAGCAACGCGGTCAATCAAACCTGTTGCTAACGCTAGCGGGAGCGACCTGAGGGGAAGAAGACGCCTGATTTGTCTGTTATTAATGTTCTTGATTTACGGACACAACAGCAAAAAAAAATACCAGGATCTTGTAGAGCGGGTTAATACGAACATTTTAAGACCAAAATGACGAGGCAGCAGTTACGGAGAGAGGGGCGACGATTTTTCAATGTAAAGTGAATTGGAGCCAGACTTGATGGAGCCGGGAGCGCGTCCATTTGGAGCGTTGCGGCTAGCGCGTTAGCTTTGTCCAGACCGTAGACTGTATATATAAATGAAGGTATGAGGAACAGTGTGATTGGTCCAACAGGTATCGCCTGGAGGCAGTACACACTCAGTGTTGGCTGTTTTTGGACATAAAGCTGCAAATTGCCAAAAACGTTCTAGGGACAGTAGACGAGGCTATGAAAACAACACATACTATTTAGTAGCAAAAAAAAAAAAAGACTTTAAAATGTGTTATCGTGACAGGCCTATGCATCCCTAATTGACACAATAGATGTAAACTTTTCTTTCTTTCATTTAATTTGGATATTGTTACCTTTGACACACTCAAGTTATTTGCATTAGGATTATTTGCATCGTAATTCAGTTTAAATCATTTATCAATTATTCCTGGCCTGCATGTAGAGATATATTTACAATGATGGACTTCTCCTACTATGTATAAATGCACTTTACTCAGGGGTCATTTAAGGTCAGCGGTGAGAGGGTAGTTCTATACAAACATGTTCTGTAGTCTCCATGGCAACACGAGTGATGCAATGTCAAGAACAAGTGTTTTATCAGAACTGTGAGTTTTCTGATCTATGTTATAATGTCGTTTCCTCGTCACAGACAGACCTGGAGTTGTGTTTTGTTTCATTCACTCGTGTTTAACACAAAACTCCTGCATATATAGGCTGAGTTCTTCTTTAAAACTGAAAACTCCACACCTTCACTAGAATCATTTAGGTAATTTAAGTCATGGAATTGCCAATCTCTACTGAAGAATCGTCTCTTGTGAGACTAACCTTTTAAAATGCTCAACAATATAATTAAACATACTTTTTTAAATGCTGGACAATGTCTGCGAAGCCGTGGTTGATGCGTAGCTCCGGGCGGCTGCTGAAGGTCTCTTTGCAAAGGGGGCACTCGGGGCGGGACTTGGTCTCCCAGTAGCCCTCAATGCAGTCCAGGCAGAAGTTATGACCGCACGGAGTGGACACGGGGTCAAAAACACAATCCAGGTATGTTTTTGATGAGGTGACAACATTATAACATGACTTAAAGCTCACAAGAGTCAATTTTGTGTAATATAGGACCTTTAACAGAAAGCTTCACCTACACATTTGTTTAGATGTGCAGACATCTGTAAGACTGAAAACTGCCAAAATCTCTAGAAGCATTAACCTTATTTTTTCATTTGTTTTGAAATTTTAGCCAACAGTACATTCTGTGCTAGGCCTGTCATGATAATTACTATATCGACTTATTGTTCAGTGTATGTTAGATGGAACAATACTTTTCGGAAGTCAGTATTTACCATGGGAACTTTTTCTTTGCACTACTGGGAATTGTTTTTTCTGTATTACAATAAAATTTGAGCTGTAACTTTTATGACTCATTATAGACACAAACTAACTACTTAAGTGTTGCATTCAGCTATTTATTTATTTTTGATTTCAAATACTTTTCGGGAGATAATTCTACGTTATGTTTTGGTTTCAATATTAACGTTTATCGTCTATATTTACTTCGGCAAAATATCGCACTTCAAAATTTTGTTATCACGACAGGCCGACTCTGTGCTGGGCCTTTTTGTTTTAATATCAAACGTCAGCGTGGCCATTTCATATTAGTTTGCATCAAAATGTCAGTTATAAACAGTGCATTATTGATTTGTAAAACACAACCCCACTAGACTATGACTTTCCTTGTGTTACTAGGGATACGGTCCAATATTTATCTTCTCCATCCCCCCATTTTTCGCCGATATCGCTGTGACAACGTTGAAATCGATGGCTAGGCCCGTATGTTTAAATATGTTGTTGACTTTCTCAGATATAACACAAAAACATGAATTATCCAAGGCTACATCCAAGTACATCTGAACTCCATAGTAACGATTAGTACTTACAAGTTGTGGAGAGTGGTTTTCGTGCTGCTCTCGGCCGGTCGCTGTCTAAACAATAACAGAGGCTCAATACAAACTCAGGCCCTGGCTCCGATTATAACTCAGTCTGAATACAGGCCTTTGTATGGAGCCAGAGCAGTGAAGGAGCTAAGAGAGCAGTTTGTCTCATCCAACTCCGCGGGAAGATGGGGTCTGGGACAGCAGGCTGATGTTTTGTTTTCACCCATTTCATGATAGTA
Source organism: Periophthalmodon schlosseri (assembly GCA_000787095.1). Classification (NCBI taxonomy): domain Eukaryota; kingdom Metazoa; phylum Chordata; class Actinopteri; order Gobiiformes; family Gobiidae; genus Periophthalmodon; species Periophthalmodon schlosseri. Next base: position 6,937 of record KN471941.1, read on the forward strand.
AATCTACATATTACACACGTTAGAATTTGAACAATGTGGCCCTAGGTGATATTTGTTTAATTTGTGGTCAGTTTATTTATATACATTGAATCTGTATGTTCAGTATTTCCCATAGACTGGATATATAAATGGACGTAGCTAATGTGCTAGCTTCCGCGTTCCAAATAAGAAGTGATCATGGACGCGCTTCCAGCTCCTTCGACTCCAAATTCGGCTCCAATTCACTTTACATTGAAAAATTGTCTGTAACTGCTGCAGTGAGCGCCATCATTTTGGTCTTAAAATGTTCATATTAACCCGCTCTACATGATCCTGGTATTTTTATTTCGCTGTTGTGTCCATAAATCAAGATATGAACATTAATAACAGACAAATCAGGCTCCTTCTTTCCCTGAGGTCGTTCTTGCTAGCATTAGCAACAGGTTTGATTGACAGCGTTGTTAAGCGCCCGAGCTAAACCAACTTTAAAAAACGTATTTGTCATCCCAGCCAACTCAAAAAAAGGCCTGTTTATAGCAACAGGAAGTAACACATCACACCTTGTATTTCCATACGCCCAGTGGCGCTTCAGGCTACAGTATGAATATATACGGGTGTGTTCAATGCACGTCATGTGCTTTGTTGCAATTCAATAGAAGTCTGCAACCTTTAACAGCAAAAGGTCACAGACGTCTGCCAAATGAAGGTCAGAAAGAGCCAAACGTTTTTACAAGCAACGAGAAAAAGTGATTAATAGATTAATGAATGAAGTAAATGAACTGTTTGCAGCTATAATACATTATAAAGAATATGTAACATTGTGTATTTATGTGGCTGCTGTGGACATATTTGAAGTGTTTTTAGGTCTGAGGGTTTTAAGCAAGTTATATGTAATTTCGTGCATTTTATCTGTAATATTACTCTATAAAATTACCATTATTCTTTCCAATTTTATGCATGGGAATTGCTCAGAGAAATAGTAAAAAAAAAAAAAAAAAAATTCAATAGAGTGAATACGCTTTGGTGAGCTATAAACTCGGTCAAATACAAACTTAATAAATAAAATATACCAAAAAAAATGCTTTACTAAACTTTTTTCTCAGTCAAAGTGCAAAGAGCCGCACTGGAGTCTTTAAAGAGCCGTATGTGACTCTGTAGAGAGTGTCTAGACCCCTGCAATAGAATGTGTACACGTAAAAATGTAGCTGTTTGTACAGACTTGTATACAGAACTGAAAGTAGTGTGAAGTACAAATACGTCTCATTGAGCTCCATGTCAGCTCACATCTCACCTTTACCTTTTCTTTTCTTGCAGGTGATTGGGCGCATGTGTAAAATCATAGATAAGACCTGCCTCTCTCCCACTCCCACACTGGAGCAGCACCTGATGTGGGACGACATCGCCATCCTGGCCCGCTACATGCTCATGCTGTCCTTTAATAACTCTCTGGACGTGGCCGCTCACCTCCCGTACCTGTTCCACGTGGTCACTCTGCTCGTGGCCACCGGTCCTCTGTCTCTGCGAGCCTCCACGCACGGACTGGTCATCAACATCATACACTCGCTCTGCACGTGCTCACAGCTCAACTTCAGCGGTGAGAAGAAGACACTGGTGTTTATAGCAAAATTTTTATCTCTGTTGCGTTCATATTATATTTTGCAATGAGTATTTTTAAAGAGGGGGTATATATCTACTTTTTTGAGCTTTCTACCATGTTATAACGTTGTTCCCTCATCAAAAACACGCTTGGAGAGGTTTTAGATGTCACCCATGCATGTTTGAGTAATCTAGCGATCTCTCCCGGGCCCTATTTGAACCCTCCTTACGGTTAGCTGTAAAATTCTGTCCAAAGCTCCGCCCACAAGCCCACGTCACCCACGTCACCCACGCTCCCACACGACAATTCTCCATAACTATACAAAAGCATGATACAAAACAGCACACAATTCTCCTAACTATACAAAAGCATGATACAAAACAGCACACTACAACTTCACAAACCTGATGTGATGTGCTGTAGTTTCATTAGCGGGATGCAGCTGATTGTGTTGCGGTAGCGCTCTGAAGGGGGAGTGACTTAGCGCAGAGAGCAAAGGGAGGGGGGGATACATTGTTTTTGGCAAATATAGCATTTTCAAAACAATAAAAGGAAACATGGTGAACTAAATATGTTATGTGTTAGCAGTTAATACCCCATAGAAGTAAAATACCCCTCTTTAATAATTCAACAATTAAACTAGGGCTACACAAGAATGTGATTTGGAGCAGAGTTCAGACTTAAGAGGAAGAAGTTTTTATATTTTTCTGTAAAATAGCAATTATTTAAAGTTTGTCTTTTTGTTAGTTCAGGAAATTTATTTTGAAATCCATTTTACCGTATTTTCCGGACTATAAGTCGCACTTTTTTTTTCATATTTTGGCCGGGGGTGCGACTTATTCTCCGATTCGATTTATATGTGAAATATGTTATTTTCTTTATTACTAGGCATTTTTTGGCTGGTGCGACTTATACTCCAGTGCGACTTATACTCCAGTGTGACTTATACTCCGGAAAATACAGTAATTAGTTTTTATTTGTACAAAGCTCAATAGAATTTGAAAATTGTAGGGGGGAAAACTTTTAACATGCAAAACCTTTATACATTGGCGTTAGCGCGGTAAGACATTTTAAATTTGGATTTGGTTTGGCCACCCCCGATCTAAAGCAAATCTAACCGCTAGTTTGGCCCTTGCGTTAAAATAATTGTCTCTCGTGTTGTGTTTTTCAGAGGAGACCAAGCAGGTGCTGAGGCTGAGTTTGACCGAGTTTTCGTTGCCCAAGTTTTACCTCCTGTTCGGCATCAGTAAAGTCAAGTCTGCCGCCGTCATCGCCTTCCGGTCCAGCTACAGAGACCGCTCCTTCTCCCCGGGGTCTTACGAGAGAGAGACATTCGCGCTCTCCTCCCTGGAAACGGTTACCGAGGCTCTGCTGGAGATCATGGAGGTACAGCTGCTCCAGTTTGAGTCAAATTCACCATCAAATTCAAAATCGTGTCTGTTTTTATGAGTGTCTTTTGTTCTAGGCCTGCATGAGAGACATTCCGTCCTGCAAGTGGCTGGACCAGTGGACAGAGCTCGCGCAGAAGTATGTCGCCGTGGCAATTATTAATTCAAAGCTAAACATTACATCTGTTTAATTGTTTACCGATCTCAAAATGGCACCATATATCAGAAAGCTGAAACCATGAATACGAGAATTATTTGAGTTAAACTTGAGTTAAAGGTCCTATATTACATAAAATTTACTCCTGGAGCTGTAAGGCATGTTATAATGTTGTTACGTCATCAAAAACATACCTGGAGTTGTGTTTTGTTTCATTCACACGTGTCTGAATCCAAACTCAAAATGCTCTATTCCACCTTGTGATGTCATGAAGTGGTAGTTTTCAAATTAACAGCTCCTTTTACCTTTTGCTCAGTAGAGATCGGCATTTCTAGGGCTGAAATCATCCAAATGATTCTAGTGAAGGTGTATGGAGTTTAAAAACGCAGTGGAGCACTTCCTGTATTACCACATGACATCACAAAGTGGAACAGTGTTTTCAGTTTGAGAGAAGAACACAGCACTTCCTGTATACCACATGACATCACAAAGTGGAACAGTGTTTTCAGTTTGAGAGAAGAACACAGCCTAAATATGCAGGGTTTGTTTATTAAACATGTGTGAATGAAACGAGACAAAACACAACTCCTTTTTGTGATGAGGAAACAACATTATAACATAGATCAAAAAATAGTGTAATATCATCCCTTTAATTTGATTTAGTTTATTATATTTAACTTATATTAACTTTTATATTTGAGCAGCTGGTTGCTTTAAAACCCTTCTTGACATGTATTACCTATGAACCCGATCTAAACTGCACTCTAATGACACTAAAATAATATTCCCTTTACTTTGTCAGGTTTGCGTTCCAGTACAATCCATCCCTGCAGCCGCGCGCTCTGGTTGTGTTCGGCTGCATCAGTAAAAGAGTGACTCACGGACAGATCCGGCAGATCATCAGGATCCTGAGCAAAGCCAGTCCTCTGCTCAGCATCGACCGGGTAACGCGCTCTACGGGCCTAACCTAAACCGTGAAACCTCACAGACTGTATATACCAATGGACATAGCTAACCCGCTAACCGCCAAGTAGGAAGTTCCAGGCTCCAATTCACTTTCTATTGAAGAATTGTCACCCCTCTCTCTGTACCTGCTGCTGTCAGACTCATCGTTTTGGGCGTAGAATGTTCGTATTAACCCGCTCTACATGATCCTGGCGTTTTTATTTTGCTTTTGTGTCCGTAAATCAAGTTAAGAACATCAGTAACAGACGAATCAGACGCCTTCTTTCCCCGAGGTCACTCCCGCTAGCGTTAGCAACAGGTTTGATTGACAGCGTTGCCAAGTGTCCGCTCTGTACTAAACCAGCGGTGCGGGCAGGAAGGGGCGTTACCTTCATCGGCCTCGCTCTGGATTGGCTCTTTGGTTGCTATGATACTCGCGGTCGGAATTCCAAATGTGGAACTTGACGCCAAATTCACCTCGATGAGCTTCATTTGACTGGAGCCGAACGCTGTGGGTGACGTCACACTCACTCAGTCCACTTCTTTATACATCTGTGGTTAGGATAGAACAATGTGTTGCAAAGATATTGTTCTATTTCATCCCTACTGACCACCAGAGGGCGGTGCTAAATGTCCTCTGGCGGCCATCCGATTCTCGATGAAGAATCGTTGAGCCCAAAAGCATTGACGTCAGAGTCCTGGTAAAAGTCGGCTATTCAAACAAGTCAAAAATATTCTTTGATCAATTCTCCGCAGACAGTTCTTGAAACAGTTCAGCGAAGAGCAATCCCGAAGTTTGGTTAGAAATAGGATAAGGAGAACGATGCAAAGGTCCAAGGTCAAGTGACGGGATGCTGTATACAAGGTTGGATGAACGTTCTAATTCATCCGTCCATTCATCCGTTTTCCTCCGCTTATCCGGGGCCGGGTCGCGGGGGCAGCAGTCTAAGCAGGGACTCCCAGACTTCCCCCACCCCAGACACGTCCTCCAGCTCCTCCGGTGGGACCCCAAGGCGTTCGCACTCCAGCCGTTCCCAACCGTTAATTCATACAACCATATTGACATTTGTGACTTCTGCTGAGATGGGCATGTTTTAACGTATATTTGTTCCTTATGCTCTTGTTTTTGGCAGGGTTTGGAGAGTTGTCTGAAAGGACCGGACAATTACAACAGCCAAGTTTTGATAGAAGCCACTGTGATCGCTCTGACCAAACTGCAGCCTCTTCTGAGCAAGGTACTAAACTGCTTAGGTACAATTTTGCCTTTAGGATTTTAGTCACTGAAAAATGGGTCAAATGAGGAAGACAAATTTCCAAACAGGATTTACTGACGTTATTCCACCCGCCCACTTTTGTTCCAAACTTTCGATTAAGCAGAAATCCCATTCATTTCAACGGAGAATTTGGGAAAAGTTTCGCTTCAAAAATATGATATAAAGTTGGTTGATTTGTTTAAACTGTTCAATGTTTATGTAACCAGCAAATCAACACTGAACCAATACTCTGAGGCTTTGAAACGGCTCTTTAGTCCCTATAGAACTTATTTGCTGTCAAGATCGGCAGCCCCGTACAAAATAATACAACCCCAAAGACGATGGCGGTGCCCATGGGAAATTCCAGAATAAGGTGAACAGAGTGCGCCTTAACAGAAGTTGAGAAATCATGCGTTTGCTGGGCTGTTAATGTGTCGCCATCTTGTGGGTCACACTTAGACTGTATATATAAATGGACGTAGCTAACCTGCCGCCGTGTTCCAAAGAGGAAGTGATCATGGGCGCGCTTCCCGCTCCGTCGACTCCAATTCACTTTACGCTTTTTACACAAAATCGCCACCCCTCTCTCTGTAACTGCCGCAGTGATCCTCGTCATTTTGGTTTTAAAATGTTCGTATTAACCCGCTCACCTGCTTGTTATTGTGTCCGTAACTCAAGATATGAACATTAATAACGGACGAATCAGGCGCCTTCTTTCCCCGAGGTCCCTCCCGCTAGCGTTAGCAACAGGTTTGATTGACAGCGTTGCCAAGCGCCCGCTCCGTGCTGATTTGCTGTGTTTTTTTTATTTCAGGAGTCTCCGATGCACAAAGCCCTGTTCTGGGTGGCAGTGGCTGTGTTACAGTTGGATGAAGTGAACCTGTATTCGGCCGGGACAGCGCTGCTAGAACAGAACCTCCACACACTCGATTCTATGAGAGTCTTCAACGATAAGGTACAATGTTTTTTTTTTGGTTTTTTGGGGGGGGATTTTCTTGTCTGAAGGCTGTATTGGGCAAGACAGCTGTAGTGTGAAACGGGGGCGAGAGGGAGTAGAGACGGGAGTCAACCCTCAAGACGCAGAGGTGTTGATGACTGCATATGTGCAACGCCTAAAACCACTACACCACCAGCGAACACCAAATATAACTTTTATTTGAAGGTCCTATACTGCACAAAACTGACTCTTGTGAGCTTTAAGGCAAGTTATAATGTTGTTACCTCATCAAAAACCTGGAGAAAGACCTGGAGAAAGACCTGGAGAAAGACCTGGAGAAAGACCTGGAGAAAGACCTGGAGAAAGACCTGGAGAAAGACCTGGAGAAAGACCTGGAGAAAGACCTGGAGAAAGACCTGGAGAAAGACCTGGAGAAAGACCTGGAGAAAGACCTGGAGAAAGACCTGGAGAAAGACCTGGAGAAAGACCTGGAGAAAGACCTGGAGAAAGACCTGGAGAAAGACCTGGAGAAAGACCTGGAGAAAGACCTGGAGAAAGACCTGGAGAAAGACCTGGAGAAAGACCTGGAGAAAGACCTGGAGAAAGACCTGGAGAAAGACCTGGAGAAAGACCTGGAGAAAGACCTGGAGAAAGACCTGGAGAAAGACCTGGAGAAAGACCTGGAGAAAGACCTGGAGAAAGACCTGGAGAAAGACCTGGAGAAAGACCTGGAGAAAGACCTGGAGAAAGACCTGGAGAAAGACCTGGAGAAAGACCTGGAGAAAGACCTGGAGAAAGACCTGGAGAAAGACCTGGAGAAAGACCTGGAGAAAGACCTGGAGAAAGACCTGGAGAAAGACCTGGAGAAAGACCTGGAGAAAGACCTGGAGAAAGACCTGGAGAAAGACCTGGAGAAAGACCTGGAGAAAGACCTGGAGAAAGACCTGGAGAAATCAGAAAATAGTGTCATATGGGCCCTTTAACTAACCTCTTTGTGTGAGTAATAACTAGACTTGAACAATTTTGGGGAAATTGCAATTTTTACTATAGTGATAGATTTGCAGTTTATGTATTTATTTAGGTAGGTAAAATTTAAACTGCTGTGCTAAACAAACTTGCTAAAGGTTGAGAAAATGCTGCGTAATCTTTCAAACAAGGGTTGTCCTCACACTTCTATTTAAATTCACTTTTTTGTGATACTTGAAACTCAGCACATTCACAGGCAGATTTTTTCACATTGTCTGAATTGCCAAAGAAAATAATGTGTCATTTGTTTGCTAAATAATCACAAAAGCTAAGGCGTTAATTGTCTCTCTGCACAGCAGCGTGTGGCCGCCTCAGTGTTAGCGTCACTACTTCCTGTTCTGTCTATATGAGGGTTTTGCTGATTCGCACGGATATTAATAAACGTTTAAAGATCAGGCAGTGGACAGTAACTTTAGGAAGGGAGGTGTTTGTGTCTCAATGCTAACGCTAATGCTAATGTTGAGGCGTGACAAATATTAATGTAACACCACAAACTGAAATAATCTACATATAAAAACAATCAGTCTTTACATGAATCAATTTTAATTTTAATAGGTTGTTTATTGTATATTTTACGATTTTAATAAAAGTTAGCATTAGCTTTTGAGGTGCATTGAGCTAGCTAGCATGCTACTGTGCACAAAACCTGTTTCTGTAAAAAGGAAAAAAAATATTGGATGTAATGACTCTTGCCCTAATATCTGTAATATCTGGTTGAATGTGTTGTTTCTTTCAGAGTCCAGAGGAGGTGTTTATGGAGATACGGCGCCCCCTAGAGTGGCACTGTAAGCAGATGGATCATTTTGTCGGCCTCAACTTTGGCGCAAACTTCAACTTCGCTCTCGTGGGGCATTTACTCAAAGGTGTGTATGAAATCTTGTGTTGCCAAGTGCGTTGTTACAAGATTTGGGTTCATAAACTGACAAAAGTCCAAATTGTAAGGAAGCGGAATCTGTGTGTTAAACATGTGTGAATGAAGCAAAACACAACTCCGGGTGTGTTTGTGACAAGGAAACAACAGAATATACATCAGAAAATAGTGTAATATTGGCATAATATTGACATTTGTATAGCTAGAGAGTTATAAGAAGGTCTTGGGCACTATTGACTTAAGGTAAAGTCCTTTATTAAGGCTATGGGGACATGATCTTTTGTACATATGTGTTGATTGCAGTGACATCATGCCGAGGGTTTTCTACATGTATCTCTGTGGTAGAATGTTCTGCAGTTACCATGGAGACACAATTCAGACATTGGCAAACACTCAAAAAAGTTTTAATTTAGTCTGAATAAAATACAAATGGATTTAAACAACAGATTTTCAGGAGAATGTGATCAATTTGTGCGTTCATGGTCCTGTTTAGGTGATTTTCAACACAAAACAGTGAGAGTGACGAACTGAAAAGCTGTTGGCTAATGCTAGCTAACGTGTGACCGTATTTATTTATGTTTAACAGTGCAGTCAGTTATTTACGGTCAGATTGCAGTCAAATAAAGCTCAGGTTAAAGTCTAACAGAGCTTCAGACAGAGCAGAGCCTACAGTTAGCATCACACCCCCAGGGAATGCTGCAAAATACCAGTAACTATTTAAAAGAAATGTAGTTGTTTTAGCTTTTGAGACTTTAACACTGTGTTTTTTTAGGCTACAGACACCCGTCTCCCACCACGGTCGCTCGGACAGTGAGGATCCTCCACACGCTCCTGTCCCTCATCAGTAAAAACCTCAAATGTGACAAGTTTGAGGTGAACACTCAGAGCGTGGCCTATCTGGCAGGTACGTCCCCTCGGCTTTATACATCCATGCGCTCTACAGTAACCACGACTTCAAGTGCGAATTTGAATTAACTTGGTCCTTTTAAACAAATGGTTTTCAACTTCCTGTTTATAGGTGACATCTTGAGGACTTTTGCCCATTCTAAAGATATTATTGATAATGATAATGACAAGTTCTAACAGTGTCTAGTAGGGCTGGGTATCATTAAGAAGTTGCCGATACAATACATACCTTGATAAATAGGCCACGATACGATACATATCTCGATACAGTGCACTGTCGATTCGATACAATACAGTATGATATATTTCAAATCGATTCGATACGATCCAGTAAAAAATAAAGGCTTTTGGGACACTTAATGATCAACCCCATTTTTCACAAAAAATTAAACATTAATTTTATTTATTTTTTATTTATCTTCCATTTATTGAAGATGAATGAACATAAAGTGCATTTTGTTTTGTGCATTTTACCAACTAGAAAAACACATCAGACTGTTACATTGGCCAGTATTACTCATACACAGCTTATTTGAGCTACACATTAACATGTGCACAGAGACGTGCAGTTTAACGACTCTAAAAGATCGCAACATATCTACTAAATCACAACTGTGATACTAAAAGTCTAGTTAAACCAAAAGCTAATATGAAATAAACCTATTTTAATAATCAAAACAGTGAATCAAATGTCAAATGTTCTGCATAAACGAGCTCCTTTCCTCTAAACACACAGCTTCTTTGTGCGCTGTGACAGAATAATTTGGTAAAATATACAAAAAAAAATAATACTCTTGGCAATATATTGATACAGCAGCCCACGATATCGATACTGTATCATTAAATGAAATGATACGATATATCGTTATATTGATATTTTTGCACACCCCTAGTGTCTAGAGCCGTGAACTTTCTGTATTACAACATAAACAGCATTATAACTATTCATTTTATCTGCCATTTTCTGTATGAAATATTATTGGCCTTTAGAATGTCGTGATGTGGTGTCGTGACCTGAAACGCAACAATAGTAAAGGTGCCAGATTTTAATCACTGTGAACCCCACGGACACTGTAAACCAGTTAATCTCAACTTGGGGGTTGCTAAATTATTTTAAAGGTTCCCCCAAATGATATGGGGAAAAATGTGTTAATGAAGTTATTCTCTGCACCTCTGGAAGATGTTTAAATGCTCTTAAATCTGTTGTACTTAGTCTGTATGAAAGCTTCTCTCAAACAAAATTTTACAAAGTTCAATTTTTCTGATGTGACTCAGTCTAAATAATCTTGGGCAGTTGTTCTGTACTAATAATATTTCAACATTTTGGTGTCATTTTGTTTCCACATCCACAAAGAATAAGAATAAAATTAAATGGAAAATAACACAACCCAGTATCTATGGTGACTCTTCAGCAGAACATGATTCATTTTAACAATGTAAAATAACCCATCCTCTTCCCCTCCCTCCTCTCTCCCTCTCTCCCCCTTTCTCCGCTCACCCTCTCTCTCCCCCTTTCTCTCGCTCTCTCTGCTCTCTCCTTTCTCTCCCCCTCTCCTCTCGCTCTCTCTCTCGCCTCTCTTTCCCCCTCTCCTCTCTCCCCTCTGTCCTGTCCCCCCTCCTCTCTCTCTCTCTCTCTCTCCTCTCTCCCCCTCTCCTCTCTCCCCCCTCTCCCCTCTTTCTCCCCCCTCTCCC
>KN471942.1:7089-22494 GCA_000787095.1 Periophthalmodon schlosseri
AGTAGTAGCAGTAAGTAGTAGTACAGTAGTAGTAGCAGTAGTAGTATTAGCAGTAGTGGCAGCAGTAGCAGTAGCGGCAGCAGTAGCAGTAGCAGTAATCATGGTACTTGGAGCAACTTTTATTTCCTTTACGCTCTGTGAGTTACAGTAGAACTCTGTCTGATGGTTTTCTGTTTGGGTCCAGGGTCACTGCTGCTGTTGGACCAGAGCCTCCTGTTTAATATTCACACTGAGATGGAGGCAGGGCAAGTGATCTGTTTTGATCTGTTTTGGTCCCTGTTTTGATCCTGGTTCAGTCGTGGTTCACACCTGTTTTGGACCTCATTTTGATTCTTGTTTTGGTCCTGGTTTAGGTCCTGTTTTAGTCCTGTTTAAGTCCTGGTTCAGCTGTGGTTCAATCCTGGTTTAGTTCTGGTTTAGTTTTGTCCCTGTTTTAGTCCTGGTTTTGGTCCCTGTTTTGGTCTTGGTTTAGTCCTTGTTTTGGTCCCTGTTTTGTCCCGGTTTAGTTCTGGTTCAGTACGGCTCTTGTCACTCAGATGCAAATTTTCACAGCTTCGTCTGAACTCTGGACTTTCAGCGTATCTTAGTCAAACACATTCAAACACACGAGGTTTATGTCCACACTACTGGAGGGTTTCTGGTTCAAACCCCACCAAACTTCACCCACATCACCTTACTCCAGTGACTTGCATCTGGTTGTGACAGGAAGGGCATCTGTAGTAAAATCTCCTACATCTCTGTGAGCCTGGTAAAAAGGAGCAGTCGAATTAGTTTATTGGCAGCATTTGTGATTTTTTTTATGATCTATCTCCTCACATTGCTGTTGGACTGCGCCTGAACACACCACTCTGGGTCAAATCCAAGTGTATGAAATCTAGAGCTGTAAGATTAATCACAATGTCCCTGTGTGTCAGATGCCCTCCCTGTGTCTCCGTGGGATCTTATTCTGCATAAAAACTGCTAACCCTGTAGTTTAGATCAGCACAAACATGTTCTGAAATGTGATTCTTGTTATTAGTTTGTCAGTTAAGATTTCAGTCTTTTTGTCATTTCTTCTGGACGTGTTTAAAATATGAACTTTGAACAGAATCACATTATTAAAACAGAAATCTCAAATCTAATCCCAATCAAAATGTTTGTCAGAAAAATCAATTAGACGTTTTCCCTAAATCGTTCAGCCCTGATCCAAGCCCTCTGTGTGAACGTGAGTGTTATGTGAGTGTTGGCTTATTAGCCTGGGGCAAAGGCGGCTCAGGTCTGATCCACAGGGCGAGTCCAGGTCGTAAAATAAAACAGAATTAAACCTGGGGGAGATTTCAGTTTTGATTTAACGCTCTTTGTTCAACTGAACTGACTTCTCTCTCTGAAGTTTTTACAGCACAGTACAGAGCTGTGGGAGGAGACAGGGGGTAGGAAAATACAGGATTACTCAAACATGCAGGAATCACACAAAATATAAGATAATGATTTAGTAACACTGTTATGACATGGTTAAGGCAAATATGTCTCCTCTAACCCTGTTCTAATGTGAGGAAGTGTTCCGCAGTGAGGCTTTAACCCTGTTCTAATGTGAGGAAGTGTTCCGCAGTGAGGCTTTAACCCTGTTCTAATGTGAGGAAGTGTTCCGCAGTGAGGCTTTAACCCTGTTCTAATGTGAGGAAGTGTTCCGCAGTGAGGCTTTAACCCTGTTCTAATGTGAGGAAGTGTTCCGCAGTGAGGCTTTAACCCTGTTCTAATGTGAGGAAGTGTTCCGCAGTGAGGCTTTAACCCTGTTCTAATGTGAGGAAGTGTTCTGCAGTGGGGCTTTAACCCTGTTCTGATGTAGTGTCCTCCTCAGAATCATTCCTGGAGTTGTGTTTTGTCACATTCACACACCAGCACATTTAGTATCTCTCCCTCTTTGACTGATTAAAAGGTCCTTTATTGTGTTTGTTGGAATGCAGTGAAGTACATTTACCGCCGCCATTTTGGATTATTAAAAAAAAATAAAAATAAAAATAAAAAATCGCTAAATCCCACCCTCTTTGATGAATACTGTCATGCCATTGGTCCAAATCACTGTGGACACAAGTGATCCCGTGTGAGCCTGATGTGGACTTTTGAGAATCAGAACGTACTTCTATGGGGTATTAAAGAGGAGGTATTTTACAGGAGAGATCGCTACATCACTCAAACATGCATGGATGGATCAGGCATGTTTTTGATGAGGGAACAATGTTATAACATGGTAGAAACAATCTGTTTTGCAGAATAGCGGTTCTTTAAATGCTGTGGAAAAGCAGTGATTTCTGAAATAAAAACACCAGAGATTTAGGATATTTCACATTTTATCAACAAAATTTAAGGTTGTCATAACTCAGTTTTTTTGTACTTAATAATGTCCTGTAAATGGTCCCATTCAAACGTCAGGTGACCTCATCATTCCTCACTGATGCATTCTGGGAAACGCAGGCACTTGTTCGCTGCCTCCAAATCAAAGCTCCTCCGTTTGAATAAAGTCGTATTCACAGAGTCTCATGTGTTCAACTCTGTAGCGCCACCTCTGTGGTACCCCCCCTCCTCTCCAGCAGGAGGCAGTGATCTGGGCGTGCACGTCTCAGCAAAGCGTTCTCGAGCTTTGTCCCAGTTTTTCTGATTCTTTGATTTGTTTAGAGAAGCGTCGTCCAAGGCAACGGCCACCGCGGCCCCAAGACCCCACTGAGCCTTTCGGATCTTCAACTCGATCTGAGAGAAACAGAGAAGTCTGATTATAGAGAAAGAAGTCTGACTACAAAAAGACAGATCAGATTATAAAGTGGCAAATCTGATTATAGAGCTCCACAGTCCCGCCCACTTCAGAGTCCGCTCTGGTTCCGGAAGTAAATTTTTCAATTATTTTTCTCATAGACTTTTGAAAAAATTCAAATATTAAGAGTTCAAAGACAACGCAGAGGCTAACCAGCTACGTGCTAACTAATGTCCATAACACAGTTGTTTTAAGTCCAAAAAGCACATTTAAAACACAAGATTCTGTGAAATGTTTTAATAACTGCAGTTTATAATGTTTCAGAAAAAGAGTTTAAATAAAAGTCACCACAGAGCTGATTAGGCCTGAGCTCTCAAACTTTTTTTTTTTTTTTTTCGGAAAGTATGTGGGGAAAAAGGAATGATAAATTTATTTCCTGAACCAAAGTGGACTTCGAAAGTGGACGGGACTGTGGAACTCCATAGATGAGGCCAACAAGAATGTAATGTGAGAATCAGCATAATGAGGGAAGGGCGATATGGCCACATTTTTGAAGCATAATACAAAGGGAAAAATTGCAATAACGATATAAGTGACATAACTGTTCTAACAGTTTTTACAAGAAAAAAATCTTCAGTCAGATTCCACACAACATTCTATAGGCCAATCATATTTAATACAAATACAGTGAGTTCTTGGGTCTAGTCACTAATAGAAATGATCAGGTTCAACATTTGTCCACTTACCTTTTGGATATTTCATGGTCAAGTACAATGTAATCAATAAAGAAATCTGTCTCCGCCCCCATTTGGGAGTATGACATCACATTCTACAATCTGAAAACCACCAGTACAGAGAAAGACCGTGTGCACAGACAGCTGCCTCTAGTTTTGAGACATCAGTTTAAATCTGTCACCGTTCCTTACATTTAATATTTACATTATTATAACATTATTAACATTATTGATAACATTTGGGTTTGGGGTCTTTGGGGTGTACACAGGGTCTCATTATTCAGGCTCAGGTTCATAAACAGGATTAGTCTCTCACCGGGTCCCTGATGCCGGAGCCCTCCTTCCCCAGACCCTCTCCTCTCTTCCAGCCCATCTTCTCCAACATCTTCCTCCCTTTGTTCCCCTCACTGATCTCTCTGTGGAGCACAAAACACTTTTAGGCACCTAGATTTGACAGTACACTTTCAGTGGTACAGTGAGGTTAGTCCTGCTCCACAAAGTCCAGGTTTAGTCCAGGTTTAGGCCCTGGTTTAGGCCCTGGTTTAAGCCCTGGTTTAAGCCCTGGTTTAGAATAATAATAATAACAACAATAACAATATTAAGGACAACAGTCTGTAGTATTCAGTCCTGGCTTCAGTCCATTAAAGGCATTTAGAGTCAGTGGTGCAGATGTAGATGAAATGTTTCTGACTGGTGAACTGAGGCTGGTGCGTCGTCCCTCTGGAACGCGCCCTCGCTGCCCACAGCCTGCCTCCTGGACTCAGCTCTGTCTCTGTACCGAGGGTTCCTTAGGGCCGCAGACTCCTCATTACTCTGAGAAATACAACACAATATCAGAGAGAAGCAGAGGAGCAGAGTCAGAGGAGCAGAGCATGCAGAGGAGCAGAGCATGCAGAGGAGGAGAGCATGCAGAGGAGGAGAGGAGGTGGAGAAGCAGAGGAGCAGACAATGCAGAGGAGGTGTTTACCTGTATCCCGTACTTGGCCTTGAGGTTCTTGAGCTCTTTGACTCTGAGCATCTCCTTGTCCTCCCTGCTGGCTGCTCCCCCTGGCTGTGGTCGGGGGTATTTGCTGAGGTGGGCCAGGATCTGTCCTGGTTCACAGCCATCACAGGTGTCGGTGCCACGGTGAATGTGGAAGGAAAGTACCGTGTCCCCCATCCGGACCTCATCCCCATGAGTCAGGGGCTGAGGCGCAGACTTCTGCTTAGGCTGAAACACAGACATCAGGTTTACTCAAGCCCCGGGGCCTAAACATGTTACATTTTTTATTAATTTCATTTTTTAAAAAGTCCATAAAAAAAAAAAAAAAAAAATCTACATGTGATTGCCTTTTCACATCAAGAAAGGACTAACCATGGTCTAAATAAGGGCGAACCCGGGACTGAACCCGGGACTGAACCCGGGACTGAACCCGGGACTGAACCCGGGACTGAACCCGGGACTGAACCCGGGACTGAATCCGGGACTGAACCCAGACTTACCTGTAGGATGCGGTTCCCGTTGATGACAGTCCCGTTCTGAGAGCCCTGGTCCACGAGCATGTAACACTGCTGCTCCGCGTCAAAGAAAACTTCTGCATGAAACTGAAGGATAGAGGTAGAGGGTTGGGTACATACTCCTAGCCCTGTACATATCAGATTTAATGAAAGGTCACTCGTACCTTACTGACGCCCATCTCTGAGATCCTGATGGCGTGGTCCATGTCTTTCTCCCTGTGAACACATGAGAGCAGACGCTAAACGTACAGAAATATAATGGGAGTGACTGTTGCAGGCTGCTTCATGTAAAAGTGAACGCTGTAGATTTCCGTTTTGTGACCTGTGCTGTTGTCTCTGGATCATGAGGGCCTGACCAAAAAAATCAGCCAGTGGGTCACAAGGCCAAAATTTTGCTGTGTGTTACTATGGTCAGTGATAAACTCCCATTCTAACTGATGAGTGGTGCATTAAAGCAGAGCTATTGTGCTTGTGTGAGGTCTATAGTTATAATCTATAACACCCATGGATCATTATGCTATAATTTACACATTTTAAGTCACAATATTCATCTTAAAAGACGTCATCACAACAAAGCACCACATGCTGTCGGCCCCTCCTTTGGATAGCTGCACATCTCACAAGCAGCCAAGTGTGCCAAAATTCTGAAAATAAAATTGGAGAAGGAAGTGTGTACGTCACAGCAGTGGAGGTGAATACGTCTTGAATATAGGAGAATAAAGATTCTACGGTATTTAAGACGCGCAGAAAGAAACTATAACATGATTAAAAGCTGATAATATGATTAAAAGCTCTGATAAGTATATGTGCTTTAAAACTGCAAAAAAGTTTAAGGTTTAATCCTGGTGTGTGCTATAAGGTTTAGGTTGACTGTGTGGTAGAAGTCTAATAATCGATTGCGTACCGTCCGATCGTAGCTGTGTAGTCAGCTGTGAGGATGAACAGAGTCCCGACTTGCAGTACAGGAGAGCGCACCACCGTCACACGAACACAAGGGGGCCACGCTGAGGGACACAAAACATTAAACTATAACATTAGACAAAACCTCTGCAGCCTCACCTGTCCGCCCTCACCTCTAGGGCTGCAACGCACCATTATTTTAGCAGTCCCATTAGTCTATTGTACATTGACTTTTCAAATACATTATCAACAAAATAAAAGGTTAAAATCTGGTGACTGAAGGCTGCTAAATACAGAATAGTTATGAATAAAGTGAATTAATGATGAAAAACAAATAGTTTATGCTTTTATGACATTTTCACTTAAAAAGGGAGTATTTTACTTCTATGGGGTATTCACTGCTAACACATAACATTTTTCGATCACCATGTTTCCTTTTATTGTTTTGAAAATGCTATATTCACTGAAAACAAGGTATTCAAATGTTTTATATGTTTGACTTTTGTTTTTGACACTCTGAGTCTCCCCTCCCTTTGCTCTCTGTGCTAAGTCACTCCCCCTTCAGAGCACTATCACAACACAATCAGCTGCATCCCACTAATGAAACTACTGCACATCACATCAGGTTTGTCAAGTCGCTGTGTACAGTTTTGTATTATGCTTTTGTATATTTATGGAGAATTGTCTTGTGGGAGCATGGGTGACGTCGCTAAATTACTCAAACATGCATGGATGACGTCTAAAGCGTCTTCAGGCATGTTTTAGATGAGGGAACAACATCATAACGTGGTAGAAAGATTAAAAAATTTGCATATACCCCTCCTCTTTAATAATGCCACCGTCGGATATAAAAGGTCTTTTTATGCATTAAGGACTACCATTATTTTTTATTTTTTATTTGGATAATCACGATTAGTCCATTAATCGTTGCAGCCCTACTCACCTCCCTGGGCTGCATCCAACTCCATCTCCACCTCCTGCAGTGTCTCCTCTTCTCCTAGCTCCTCATCACCTCTCTCATCTCCTCTCCTCCCTCTATCCTTCCTTCGTCTCTCCTCGTCTCCTCTCTCCTCAGACTCAGAAGGTGTAGTCTCTCTCTCACTCTCCGATAGCTCTCCTTCCTCTGGTTCACTGTTCATTTCTGAGCCGTTGCTTCGCATCTCCTCTCTCCTCTTCCTCCTTCTTTTCTCCTCTCTTCTTCTCCTCCTTCGGGATCTGGACTTGTCCCTTGACCTGGTTCTAGACCTGGATCTCGCCCGGTCCCGGCTCCGGTCCCGGCTCCGGTCCCGGCTCCGGTCCCGGCTCCGGTCCCGGCTCCGGTCCCGGCTCCGGTCCCGGCTCCGGTCCCGGCTCCGGTCCCGGCTCCGGTCCCGGCTCCGGTCCCGGCTCTCATAAGGCGACTCATTTCTGTACTTCCGCCTCCCGTCTCCTTTGGGTTTTGGAGAATCCCGTCTTCTCCGACCCAGACTCCTGGATCTAGAACGGGATTTTGACCTGGACTTTGGTCTTGGTTTTCGGGGTTCTTGGGGCTTCTTGTTGGTGGTTTTCAGATCTTCTTTGGCATCCTTCTTTGCCTTGTCCTGTCAGCACATAGTCCAAAATTAGGTGACGAGCATTAGTTGCTTTGGCCCAGGGCTTCGGTCCTTTGGTCTCAGTTTTCAAATATAGTTATTTCTCCCTCAACGTGAAATTGTTTGAAACTGATACTGACAAAATGACTAGAAAATATTTTTCAACGAAATGTGGAAATATTAGGACAAACACAAATGTCCATCATAAACAGTGGCCACATTATTAGGTACAACACCAAGGTATAAACCAGGGTTAAACTAGGGACTAAAGCAGGGACTAAAGCAGGGACTAAACCAGGGACTAAAGCAGGGACTAAACCAGGGACTAAACCAGGGACTAAAGCAGGGACTAAAGCAGGGACCGAACCAGGGACCGAACCAGGGACCAAATCTGGGACCAAACCAGGACAGTTGTACCTAGTAAAGTGGCCTGTGTGTATAGCTGTTTAAGTACCTCTGTAGGGGGCCATGTTCCGTTAAGAGGAAATCTTCATTTTGGCCAAAGATTTAGTGACGTCTTCGACCTAAATCAGAACAAGTCTTTAGTCCAGACGCCCCAAAAACTATGAATTTACTTTAACCTTTAACTCTTAAAACTAGAATTGTTTTAACCTCTTGAGACCCGAACTCTTCATGGCTGCTTTATTAATTTTTTCTCTTTGTTATTTGGGCTGACTGGGAGCTGATGAGTGTAAAAACAAAGAATTATCTTTCTACATTACGAGAAAAATTATGTCCACATATGAGGACATTCGTTTTAATCATTTTGATAGAAACAATAGTCACATTTAAATAATGATTTGCAAAAACAATTTGTTAAGTGCCTGATCACAGCAACATTGTTCCTGAGTAAAAACAAAATGAGAAACAAGAATTGTGCCTCTTGGAACAATGTGGCTCATTTGAAGTGCTTCTAACAGGTGCAGGAGACATATGCCTTTAACAAAGTCCATCTTGAATCTAAACTATAATGTGTTATACTCTTCTGTCACCTTTAAGTGGCAGTTTAATGACCTCATATGTGGACACCAGGACCTTGTAGAGAAAAAAATTGTATTGTGGCAGTTTAATAACCTCATATGTGGACACCAGGACCTTGTAGAGAAAAAAAAAATTGTATTGTGGCCTAGACAACCCAAAATGTGTTGTCCACATATGAGGACACAGGTCTCAGGAGGTAAGCAGCGCCTTTCCTTTGATTACACCTAAAGGAATGTGTATATTTATCAGAGTTTATGAAAATAAAAGTAAAGCAAATCTTCTCTTTTAAAGATGCACAATGTAACTTTTCTGGGAAGCAGGTAGTGGACCTCTCCCCAACAAACAACTTTTATCCAGTTTGACAGAATTTGATTTTTTTTTGCTACCAAAAAGAAAAGTTCCATAGTGCACCTTTAATAACTTGACATGACTCTTATGCCATTGTAAATGTGTTTGACTTCTTTGCCCTCAGTAAAAACACTTATATTTGAAAACTGAGACCAGTAGCACCAAGCCTGTGAGAGCCAGAATATAGACTTTTCATGATACATTCGTTTATTTTCAGACATCACCCTGTTATGGTATTACAGTGTATTAGATTTGATGTTCGACCTTGTTGTGGTGTTTTATAGTTTAATACATTTTTATATTTGTCACCTAGTTGTCATCCTTTGGTTTGTTTTTGATCTCGTTCTTGAGCTTCTTGAGTTTAAGTTATTATAAGATATATTTTTATGACCTTGTGATATTATAGTGCATAATTATAGTGAATGAGAGTTTATACATCTGACCTTATTATCGTCCTTTGGCTTGTTTTTGATCTCGTACTTGAGTTCACTCATCAGCTTCTTGAGTTTCCAGCTCTTCCACTCGCTGTAGCTCCTCTCGGTGGTCGGAGTCTCGCTCTGCAGTTCGATTCTGGAGTGAAATTCATATTTTCCACTCTCTGCGTCATAGTAATAGTAGATCCCTGTGTTATTGTCGTAGTACAGCTGGTTCACCTGGGAGGGGCATTTGAGGATCAGAAAGACAAAAATATTTTTTAGTGTTAGTACAGACTTGTACTGCTAACCACAAGGAGGGTCTGAATAGGGCGCAGGAGAGATCACTAGATTACTCAAACATGCATGTATCTAAAACCTCTTCACGCATATTTTTGATGAGGGAACAATGTTTTAACATGCTTCACGCATTTTTTGATGAGGGAACAATGTTTTAACATGGTAGAAAAATAAAAAAATAAAAAATAAATCAATTTTGCAGAATACCCCCTCTTTAAACCCTGTACATTGGTGCTCCCTAATAGTCCTGCTATTTTCTGCATTTCCTTTGGTGTTTAAGGTTTTATGGTTGAAGCAGGCTGTAATAATAGTGGAAGGAGTACCATTAGCAGTAGTAGCAGTAATAGTAGTAGTAGTGATGGTGAAAGCATTAGTAGTACTTCTCACCGAGTCGTAGTAAAATCCTGTGCTGTGGTCGTAGTACATCCCTGTGTTCTCGTCAAACACAAACCCGGTCTGACACATGGCCTGTTCCGCAGTGGATCTGAGCATGTCGGCAATAGAACCATCAACCTCCTGAAAAAACAGAAGAGATACAGGAGGATGGGAGGGCATACACACACACAGGGATACAGACATCTGACACACAGGGATACAGGAGGATGGGGGGGCATCTGAGACAGGGATACAAGAAGATGGGAGGGCTTTGACACACAGGGATACAGGAGGACAGGAGGGGATCTGACATACCTGATTGGCAGGAGTCTCTGTGGCGCTGGGGTCTTGGCTGATGCCCCCTTCTGCTGCTTCTACTGTGATAGAGGGTGCTGTAGAGTCTTCTGCCCTCCCTCCCTCTACACACCCAGCAGTTTCCACGGTAACAGAGTTAGGATCTAGAAGCTCACTCTCCTCCAGCTGGACTCCAGGGGGCATCAGCGTCTCCTGAGCCCCGCTCTCTGCTGCTGTATCCTGGTAGCACCCTCCGTAATAATAGTTGTAATAATCTGAAAAGCACACGACAAAAAAGGGATTTCTAACATAATGTGCTTGTTATGGAATTGATACTTTGCACTGACATGATGCTGGGGGTGTTCTACATGTTCCAGTGGTGGAATTTTCAGCAGTTACCATGGTGACACAATGCACACATTAGCAAACACTGTCAAAAAATATCAGATCGTATGAAACGTCAAGAAAAAACACAGAGCTCGTGATTAATCCGAGCGTTCATGGTCCTGTTTAGGAGTTTGATTTTCAACAAAAAGGCGAAAGTGACTAACTGAAAAACTGTTCGCTAATGCTAGCTAGCTTGTAACTGTAATGTTATTTGCTGTTGACGTCTGTGGCAACAGCAGCAGTGCTTGTATTTACGGGTCCTCATTCTGAAAATACAACAGATCAGTGATTTGGTCTAAGTGCTCACTGATACTGATAACTGAAAAATGTGCGGTATCGGAGCTTTTGCCGATACCAGTATCATATCGGGACAACCCTAGTGTCCAATCTGCCCTCGAATACAAAGGCTCCAACTAGAGGGATTTTAATGCTGTGGTCTGAATGTAGCGTACGTTTAGCTGTTTAAACATCTCACCAGTGTCGGTCCACGTGTACTCCTCCGTCTGCGCCTCTGCTTCAGTTTTGTGTCTCTCTTTTTTCTTTCTTTCATGAAGCTCTGCACTCAACTGCTCCACCTGAGATCCACAATCACAACAAACAGTGGCCAGAAAACTCAAGAGACAAGTACAAGACAAGTACAAGGCAGCAGGTTTAGAACTGATACATCTATGAAAAAATCCTATATTACGCAAAACTGACTCTTGTGAGCTTTAAGCCATGTTATAATGCTGCTACCTCCTCAAAAAACATACCTGAAGTTGTGTTTTGTTTCATTCACACATGTTTGAGTGACCCTTTATTATTAGTCTGTCTACATCTCCAAAGCTCAAAATGCTCTGTTCCACCATGTGATGTCATGAAAGGTAGTTTTCAAGTTAACAGCTACCCTTTACCTTTAGTTCAGTAGAGATAGGCAATTCTAGGGCTGAAATTATCCAAATGATTCTAGTGAAGGTAAATGGAGTTTAAAAACACAGTGGAGCACTTCCTGTATTACCACATGACATCACAAGGTGTGATGAGTGTTTTGGTTCTAAATAATATAGGAAAAATAGCGCAATATGGGTCTTTAAAGTAATATAAAATAAGAATGCATTAGTACTAATGGTTTCATGATACTAAAATTTCAAACTCAATTTTGATACTAAGGAACAGATGCGATACTGATCCCATGATAATAAAAATACTTTTCTCGAAACATAATGTGATTTTCAACATTTAATGGTAGTACTTTCTTTTATATTACCATCTGTGTAATCCCTCAGTGGTCGAGGTAGGTTCCATAGTGATCCATACTAGTCTATGTGTCTTATACTTGTGAAAGATACAGCTCAAGATCATCCTAAAGCTATTCAGGAAATGCTAATTTCTGTCCTGTGAATGAGACTTTTTTAGTATCAATTGGTACTTTTGTCAACCCTATTAGTAGCACATGTCCCAGACAGAAAGGTGTTGGTTTTGCCGTTTCTGACCTGTTTGCGGAGGTCCTGGTTGTAGCTCTCTGTGCTCCTCTGGACTCTCTCAGACAGACTCAGACGTTTCTGAAGTTTGCTTAGTTCGGCTTTGCACTGCTCCAACTCCTGCTTCAGACTGTGGGCCCTGTGTCTTAGTTCTGACACCTCCAAGTCTGTCATAGGAGCCTCACAGACCGTGTCAAACGTTCCCCTGTCCCCCAGGTGGAACGCCTCACACTCCTCCTGGTCCTGTTTCAGAGTCTGGGCATTCACACACAGCTCTACCTCCTCTGTGTCGGCTCCAGAGGTCTCACAGAGCTCCATATCCACAATTGGAGCCCCAGACACCGGATCAAACGCCTCACACTCCTCATGCTCCAGACTATGTACTTTGTGTACTTTCTGCTGCAGCTCCTCCTCGATCTCTGGGTCTGTTCTGTGCTCCTCTATGTCCACCTCAGGGGCCTTGGGCACTGGGTCAAATGCTCCACTGTCCCCTGGGAGAGGCTCTCCATTATGGGCCTCCATCAGCACGTCTAAACAATGAATGAATGAATGAAGAGATTTGAGGAGGTTCAATAAAACAATGACATCCACAATGGTAATTTTTTAAAGAACAGAGTAGAGATCGACCGATATAGGTTTTTTCATGCTGATGCCAATTGTTTAGAATACAGAGAGACCGATGGCCAATAAACTCAATATTTTTGGGCCGATATCTGGGGCCGATTTCAGTAATTTTCCCCAAATTATGTAATTTAAAATTCCTACAAGCTCACTCACTATCGTAAACTTTTAAGAGAGTAGTGTAGTCATGTTTTGTGCAGTTATCTCTTCTTATCTCTTGTGCTGGAGATTTATGGCCGATAGCTGATTCATTAAAAAGTGCAAATATGAACCCCATATATATAGCGGTCTATCTCTAGCACAGATGTCCCTGGTTTAATGTGGACAGTGCCACATTTAGTTTCATTGTACTATGTCCTAACACATATTAGTTTTAACTCATAGAAATAAATATCATAAATTATAATCACATTTGACTTGACACTCGGAGTATCTAATGCAATATTTTACATCACCTTCGTTTAATTATAAGGGTTCCATGAGGTCAAACGCATCCAGATTATAAACACTGATCACTGGACACATTGACCGCAGCTGCCTAGAAATGAACATTTTGAAATTAAATTCAATTAATACATATAGATTATGACGACAACACACAGTGCATTTCAAAATATCAAACTCAGCCCAATGAACAGCAATCAAAAGTAATGTACTAGCAGACAGCAACATTTAGCTCAAGTCAAGCCTCCTCCAGGTCTGAGCTTTTAGCAGTGGGATCTCTCGCTCTCACACACACACACACACACACACACACACACACACACGGCACATAAGACAAGAGAAGTACCGAGCAGTGTGCGGGACTGTAAATATTAAGGCTTTACTGATTGAGGTTAGCATTAGCATCATTAGCCTCTCACCGTAGCTTCCCCTGTCGCCGCCTCCGCCGCACTTTTCGTCTTTTCTTTGCCCATAAAATGACCTGAAAACGTAAAATAAAGACGTAGTCACCACAGAGTTGGCGGGACACAGGCCTGAACATGTTTCTGGGGGAGACACAGACAGTTACAGTCAGAACCGGGGCACTTTGACACGGTTTTAAACTAAAACCTCTTCAACCAGCGTACAAGAGAAACTACAGCCGCCATTTTGGGTGTCAGGGCGGAAATAACGCAGGATAGGACAGGTTATAACTGAGAGCACACCGCCATCTGCTGGGGTAAGTGAACCACTGCCTCAAACCTGTAAATAACCAAATGGGTGGAAGAAGACTATTTGTGTAGGATCCACTTTTACTTCAAAATGAACGGCCTGATTTGTAGCAAATGCATTTTATCACTGTGTGCTGCAGCACAGGGGAGGGTTGCTACCAGGCCTACTACTTCTCTATTCTCTTCTCTATTACTGCTACTGCTACTACTACTACTAGTATCAAATGAAAAAACTTAAGTAAACTTAACACTTAAGTAAAAGTGTTAAAGTACCCGTTTAAAAATGTACTTAAAGAGTAAAAATCAAGTATTTTGATAAAGATTTGTACTGATCTTTTCAACAGAAACAACTGAATCAAATTTCAAAATCAAGTTTTTTCTAGCTGTTTTATTTGTATATTTTTGTTTGCACTGAACTTGATAAAAATAAACCTCTCAGCCTTTTCAGCAGGTCTCAAACAATAGTAAAAAAACAAAAAACAAAAAACTTTTCAGTATTATTGTGTGGAGTAAAAAGTACAGATACTGCTCTCAAATGTAGTGAAGTAAAAATAAAATGCATCCACAGTAAAGTGTACTTAAGTTAAGATACAGATACCTAAAATTTGTTCTGAAGTACAGTATTTATAACTAAATACATTTTGAAAGTGTTCTTCACATCACTGAGTGTCCACCAGAGGGCAGCAGCTCTCTCCTCCTTCTCTCCTCCCTCTCTTCTCCTCTCTCGCTTGCTCCTGCCTCTCTCCTTTTCTCCTACTTTTCTCCCCCCTCTCTTCTCCTCTCTCCATCTCTCCTCCTCTCTCCTTCTCTCCCTGTCTCCTTTCTCCTCCCTCTTCTCTTTTCTCCCCCCCTCTCTTCTCTCTCCTCCTCTCTCCCTCTCTCCTCCTCTCTTCATTTCTTCTCCCTCTCTCCTCCTCTCTCCTTCTCTCCTCTTCTCTCTACCTCTCTCCTCCTCTCTCCTTCTCTCCTCTCCTCCTTTTCTCCTCCTTCTCTCCTCCTGTACTTGTGTATTTGAGTTCCAGAGGGAGGTTGTTTTGTCTGTTTTTGTACTTAAATCTTTGTTTACTCTGAGTTTGTTTAGAAGCTTCTATTGTCCTTCGCTTCCTGTGGTCCACCTCCTCTTGACCAGGATCATAACCAGATCTGGAGCAGGTCTAAGGTCCTCACCAAGATCATAACCAAATCTAGAGATGGGTCCTAGGTCATGACCAGGATCATAACCAGATCTGGAGCACGGTCCTGGTATTAGGATGGGTCAGAAGCAGTAGAATACACTGTGGTCAAACAGTAAATATAGTATATTTTTCGCTAGTAAAATCTTTCTTTCCCCCTTACATACACACACATGCACACACACACACACACACACACACACACACACACACACACACACACACACACACACACACACACACACACACATACACACACATACACACACACTCACACACATGCACATGTGCGCGCACACACACACACATGCACACACAACCGCACACGCACGCACACAGACACATGCACACATGCACACACACACATGTGCATGCATGTGCACACAGAGCTCCTGTAGTAGTTTCCTTTGTGAAACTGTAGCTCTGTGGTTTGACTCGGAGGCACTTTTCAGCCCTTCAGTTCTACATGTAGG
>JACM01047359.1:0-19682 GCA_000787095.1 Periophthalmodon schlosseri
TATCATTATTATTATTATTATTATAGTAATTCGTATTTGTCAACTTTCACTGATAATTTCATCACTTTTCTGGTGGTGAGTTGCCATGACAATACATACATTACTCAAACTTGAAGAAACAACCACTTGAGGAACAGAGCTTCAGACAGAGCAGTGCCGCTAGTTAGCTTCACCCCCCCCTTCCCCTCCCCCAGGGGAATGTTGATGACATCAGCTGTAAAGTATCAATAGGGAAATGTGTCCTCTGCACAACCTTGAGCACTTGGGACCCTTCACCAGATCTTAAAGATGATCTTGGTCAAGAACATTTAGCTGAGTGATATGTTAATGCCGCCAATGTTGCTTGGGATCCAGAATACACACTTCTCCAGTACTTTACAAAATGTGAGTCGGGTCACCGGTGAATCTCTTCGAGTTCAGATGGACGTGCTTGACAGGTGGATTAGCCAATCAGAGACACGCATGGTCTCTTTGAATCAAAACAAATATGGCTGCTTACAAGGGAAAAAGACAATATCACAGGGGACTGAAAAACATGGTGGATTTCTGCAGAATCAAAGAGCGAATCACTAAACTCTGTTAATCTGAGGTGAGAGGAATGTGATTTTATTTGAAATGATGTGTGACCAATGAGCCCCTTCACGTGTGTCACTGAACAATCTGACTTGCATGATCACGGTCGGACTCGAGACGCTGTGAAGGGCCTGGGGACAAGTATAAAAAAATGCAGAGAGATCATTCTGGATTTGCCAATCTGCTCCGAATATGATAATCGTTTGGTGCTACTACAACTTTTACAGAGAATAGTTCATAGAATGTGATATAATAAAAAGGAAATATATGAATACACAATCTCTTGTCTTATACAAGAGATGGTGTACTATACATGTGTACTACACATATCTTGGGGTTTATAATAATGAATTCATCAAAAGGGGTTCTTCTTGTTTTCTGTTGTGACAGTCGATATGGGACAGAGGACAGATTGTATGGTTTCTTCTGCAATCGCACAACAGCATATACACAGGTGAGTGAGGAAGGAATACAAAAAACAGAAGTGGGTGATTACATTTACTTCAGTAACTTTTAAAGAAATTGTACTTTTCAGAGTACCTTTCTCTTTCTAGCGCCATACTTCTACTTCAATAATGTTTGTATTGAAGTTACAGTACTTTTACTTTAGTAAAAGGTTTGGTAACTTCTCCCAGTGGAAGTAAGTCTGCAAATGACAAAAGCTTTATGTTGACAATATGAAATGATTTGAACATTTGTGTTTCTTGCAGCTCCTTCAGATATGATTTAGTTTGTCTCATGTTTGTGTCTATCCTTTGAAAATACCAGATGTTGTGCATTAATTTATGTTTTGTCCTTCCAATTACATTAACTTTATTTTACAAATCTGATGTTACGTCCCGACAGTTACTCTTTAAGTTAGTCTTACTTAAGTAAATTTTTGGCTACTCTACCCACCTCTGTCAAAAAAATAAGAGTACAATTTTCAGTCAGAACAAACGGTTACCAAATTAGGAGTTAAGTAAATCAGAAAGATTTTTTTTTTTTTTTTTTAATCGTTTTGTTATTTTGTTGGCCAAGCAAAGAGTTTTGCGCACATGCCTCTGGTTGCCATGCTGTGAGGAGATTCTGAACACCACCCAAAGCTTTAGTCACACTGTTGTTCAAAGTAAGTTGGAAATAAATCTGACAAAAAGTTTTCTAGTTGGAATAGACATTGGATTAGAAAATAGAAAATCAGAGCAGAATATTCGCTCAATCGCTCTTAAAGGTGCTGTACCTGATTTTTACTCTTAAAACAAGTTCATTTTAAGCGGTTTGCAGTGGTCCAAAGTTATTCCTCACTTACGTTATCCATTCAGAGCATCCTAATTATTCACCGAGATGAGTTTATAAGTGCTTTTCACAACTTTCAGAGGTAAGAGGGTAAAGCTACAACTAGTATGTTAATGAGCAATTCCTGATTATCGGACAATAAACAAAATAGCAACTGTAAAATCTAAACACCTGTCATATGCACTTTAAAATAGCACTCATACATAGACAAGGTGGGTGATGTGTCTTGCCCAAGAACACAGCAACAGTTTCCAGTAGAGCCACTGCTGTTCGTCTGTGTTACCTGGTATTCCCAGAGGTCTCCCATCCAAGTATTAACCAGGCCCAACCCTGCTTAGCTTCTGAGATCAGACTAGACTGGGCATTGATGATGGTGTGGCAAACTACCACTACCTACATCTAATAAAACACAACACTGACAGCAGCATAGACTGGTTTCTGTTTGTTTGACACACTCTAGGGTATTAGTTTTATATCTCGTCGTGGCCAAATTGAATTGGCATATATTTACATAATCCCTGTGATATGAGAAGATATGCACTAACACTCACATCTGAAAACTGAAACTCTCCACTTCAGAAACACATGATTAAATAAAATGGAGATGTGTGTTTGACTGACTAATAATAACAAAGGGTGAACAATACAATGACATTCTGAAGTATTGTGCAAATGTTTCCCAAACGTTTCTGGCCTGTACCTCAAAATAACCATGCAAATAGACCCGCTGTAGAATGAATACAGTCTGAAAACGGTCCCCTACCATCTGGACGAAGGTACGTGACACCGATCAATGCCCGATTTGGAAGGTTTTTTCAAGTTGCTATAGTAACAAAAATTTGGACAAACTTACATTTTTAGAATTACTCTTGGAATATAAACAGGTAAACTGATAAATACTTGCTCAAAGTACGTGAAAATTGTGTATTTAAAACTGTTAATAGAGCAGTCTAATATGTATATAACCTCAGCAATACTTATGGTTACAGCAGGCAATGCCACGAGGGAAGAGCAACAGAGGCATTATGTTCTTTGTCCCACGCAGTATTCAGCTGCTCTGTAATCCTATTCTGCTCTTGGGCTGGATTTTAACGTTGCCTTATCTGTCCTTCTCTGGTCTCTATATCTTCCATTGTGCTGTGAAAAGCACTTATAAACTCATTATGGTGAATAATCAGGATGCTCTGAACGCATAAGGTAAGTGAGGAATAACTCTGGACCACTGCAAACCGTTTAAAATGAACTAGTTCTGTTTTTCATGTTTGTAAGGCTGTTAAAACCAGGTACCGTATTAAATTTGTTATTGGACTTCAGAGTCATTTACTCTTTTTACAAAATCATTGTAAATTCTAAAATGATTTGATATATTCATTATATTGTGAACGCAGCACTTGACAAAATCTGACAACTGTGCAGTGTCTGAGTTTAAAGGGCCCATATTACGCTGTTTTCTGATCTATGTTATGTTTCCTCATCCCAAACATACCTGGAGTTTTGTTTTGTTGTTTGTTTGTTGTTTTCATTCACACATTTAACACACAAACTCTGCATATTTATGCTGAGTTTTTCTCTCAAACAGAAAACACTGTTCCACCTTGTGATGTCATGTAGTAATACAGGAGCTGCACCACTGTGTTTTTAAACTCCACACACACCTTCACTGGAATCATTTGGATGATTTCAGCCCTGGAATTGCGAATCTTTACTGAACGAAAGGTAAAATGTAGCTGTTCACTTGAAAACTACCTGTACATGACATCATAAGGTGGAACAGAGCATTCTGAGCTATGGAGATATAGACAGACTAATAATAAAGGGTTACTCAAACATGTGTGAATGAAACAATGTTTCACAATGTTCTTGATGAGGTAAAAACATTCTAAGATGGCTAAAAGCTCACAAGAGTCAATTCTGTGTAATATAGGACCTTTAATAATAAATCATTCTGTCGATCACAAACCCTGAAGAAAAAGTCATATCCGTGTTTATATTTAGTTATGAGATTAGTGCAGATGCCACTGTTCACCCTGTGACAATGTGCTGCCTGAAAAAAGCTGCTCTAAAGCTGTGTAAGTGCCTGAACATTATTTTTAATTAGTTTGTGAGAGCTAGGAACAAGTTCAAGCAAAAACTATTAACTGACTTGTTAACATAATTGATATTTTATTTTTATTTTATATTTTTCTATATGTTATTGTTTTGCATGTGGGCACAGTGGTAATCCCGTCTATTTTTCTGTCTTAACCGTAGGCTGTATATATAAATGGGCATAGCTAACCTGCTAGCCGCTGCGTTCCAAATAAGAAGTGAGCATGGGGCGCACTTCTGGCTCCTTCAACTCTGGCTCCAATTCATTTTACATTGAAAAGCTGTCACCCGTCTCTCTGTGACTGCTGCTGTGAGCCTCGTCATTTTGGTCTTAAAATGTTCGTATTACCCCGCTCTACATGATCCTGGTATTTTTATTTCGCTATTGTGTCTGTAAATCAAGATATGAACATTAATAACAGATGAATCAGGCGCCTTCTTTCCCTGAAGTCTCTCCCGCTAGCGTTAGCAACGGGTTTGATTGACAGCGTTGCTAAGTGCCTGCTCCCTGCTAAACCAGCGATGTGGGCAGGAAGAGGCGTTACCTGCAGTCTTGCTCCAGATTGGCTCTTTAGTTGCTATGATACTCGCGGTCGGAGTTTGCAATATGGAACTGGGCTCCAAATTCTATAACTGCTATCCTCAAGGAGCTTCATTTGACTGGAGCTGAGCGTTATGGATGACGTCACACTCCCATAGTCCAAACATCTATGATTTGGGCTCAAAAATATAATAAAAACTGTAAAAGTGGTTGATTAAGATGTAATATTTCCCATCACCTATTTTTTCACTGTATTATGTTTTAATTATTAGGAAATATTTGAATATATGAAAGAAACCACGGAAACCACTTAAGAAAAACATGCAATTTTGATGTTAGAAAGCAGCACAAAAACACTTAGGATTGTGTCACAGAATGCCACCAAAGACTCAAATCCTAATGGGAACTCCCACATTACACTAGAACTATAAATAGACCTAAACTAGATTATCTTTGTACTTCACTACTTTTTCCTCTGAAAGTATAATTTGGTAGCTTCCTTCCTCCTTCCTTTGCTATCTGTTCCTCGGGGAAAAATGGTGTGCTTGAATAAAGATGTGAGCATATCGCGGATCGGGTACAGAGACGTGCAGAACACCTCCACAGAGCCAATTACTTTGAGAAGCCGTACACAAATGCAAGTAAACAAGCTCCCGACTGCACACTGCCGCACACAGAGACAGTTTTGTTTTTAGAGTTGTGTTTTTTTAGTTCTGGTGGAGATTAAGATGTGCAGTGACAGCACTGATGGGTGACTAGAGGGTAGAGTCTTTTGTTGGCTTGTTAGTGTGAGTGGAGTTCAGTGAGTGTGAAGTAAAGGCAGTTGTAATGATAGGTGACAAGAAATGCATTTTTAAAAAAAAGATAATAAGAAACATATCTTCTGTCTTTAATCCCTTTGGAAAATTGAATTGGAATTACTGGTGTGTTACAGTTGCACATAAACAAACAAACAAAAAAAAGTGGCACCTGGACTGGACCAGGACTAAACAAGTATTAAAACAGGACCAAACCAATGTTTGCACAAACACCATATCACACTATTTTGAGGCAAAAGAGGGACAAAACCAGGAACTAAGGGCACATTCACACCATAGACTGCATAAATAAGTGGACTAAGTGAGTGTGACATCACCCATAGCGTTCGGCTCCAGTCAAATAAAGCTCACCAAGGCTGGCTCCCATATTTGGAATTCCGACTGCGAGTATCATAGCAGATAGAAGGTAACGCCCCTTCCCACCCGCACCGGTGGTTTAGCGCGGAGCGGGTGCTTAGCAATGTTGTCAGTCAAACCTGTTGCTAATGCTAGCAGGAGCGATCTCTGGGAAAGAAGGCGTCTGACTTATCTGTAATTAATGTTCATATCTTGATTTACGGATACAATAGTGAAAAAATGAGAATACGAGGATCATGTAGAGTGGGTTAATCTGAACATTTTAAGACCAAAATGACGAGTGTGACAGCAGCAGTTATGCAGAGAGGGGTGACAGTTTTTCAGTAGAAAGCGAAATGGAACAAGAGAGAATGGAAACGGAAGTGCGCCCATGTTCACTTCTTATTTGGAACGTGGCATCTAGCAGGTTAGCTATGCCCATTTATATATACAGTCTATGGTTCACACTTGTCATGATTTGGTCTTGATTTGAACCCAGTTTAGTCCTAATGTAGACTTGGTTTGGTCCTGTTTTAGTTCTACATTAGTCCTGGTTTAGTCCTGGTTAAGTCCTGGTGTGGTTCTGGTTTTGTCATTTTTTTTTATCTGGTCTATGTGCAAGTGTGAACTGAAGTAACCAGGACATGTGCATGGGGACATTATGCATTGTCTTAGTGTTAAGTAAAATATAAGTATTAGCCTGTATTTGTTACTATTTAGACAGTATTATTAACCTCAATATGAATCTTATATAAAACTTTTCCAATTAAAGCAATGACAACAAAAAACATTGGAATATTCACCTGTCCATGTCCTTGTATATGTGGATGCTGCTGATGAAATTCTTGCCCCAACCCTCCCCATCCCCACTATTACACCACTGTCCTCTGTGCTCATGATGACCTTGTCAGAGACCTTATCAAATTAAAAGTCCTTGTTCCTTAGGGTAAACTCCATGTCAACCTCATGTTTCTGAAGATCACATTTACCCAGCAGCATTCTGCACTTTTATTTTGAAAATCACAAGGTCTCCACAAATCAGAGGTGTGTTCCTGTCAAAACTGTCAACAGAGCTTTGACTGTGAAATTTCTCAGGGCGATATTTGGCAATGTAGTTAAATCTAGGTTTGATGTAATCACCTGCAAACCACTTTAGTGATGGACCTGCACTAGCATTGATTTCACGGCTGGTGTTTTTATTGGGCTTGTTTCTCCACAGATCTAATTTGTTATCTTTCTGGTAAAGGGTCTGCCACCTGCTTGTCTCCATGGAATATGCCATTACTTTATCTGAAATATTACAATGAATGGCATCAAACTCATCTATCTCCATGGAGAATGTTCCAAAGTTTGGTTTTAACTGTCTATCTCCACAGAATCATGGAGGTGCCCGTCACCATATAGCAGACACAGTGTCCAATGCTAATATTATCATCCACTTAGCTACTCGGCTAGTCCAGGAAGATTTTGGAACACCAGAGCCAGTCCGCTGTATTTTTTCTTATAGCCGTTAGCATTAGCCCTAAAAAATCTGAAGCTATGACTAATGCAGAGAGTGTCAGCTGGTAGAGTTGGGTAGGGACACTATGTAACTCTTTATGTGGACTGTCTGAAAGGAGATGCTATTGTTTTTGCCTTAAATGTTCCATACAACCAAGCTCCCTCTCGCATGGAGACAAGCGACTCCACCAGTGTAAGTATTCTTTGGCCAAAAAAAAAAAAAAAAAAAGTTGGAAGTTGGAATCTAGCTGTGAAGCTAATACTGGCATGTACATTGTCCCCATTCAAATAAACTAATAAATAAATACATAAATGCATAAAATAGGTATTCTTTGGAAAAACAAGAAAAGGCTTCTCCAGAGTCCCTAACCCCTCATTCACTACAAAGCAAGATAGCAACTTTACACAGCAACGGTTTAATTGTGTTTTATTGGTAATCAGTGATCAACAGTGAGATAAACCAGCGCTTATTTGTGTTTTCATTCAGTCGTATTGTGTCCAGTCAAAGACCTGTTGCTGTCTGCTGTTGTTTTTACGACTCTCGCAATGCATTGTGGTCTATATCGACTGGACTAGTGACTAGGGCTGGACACTACTTTTCAAACTGCATTGTGGGAAATGTTGAGTAGTGTGGACATTCGGACACGCATCATTTTTATTGATTAAAAATGTATACATATTTTGGTCAGCAGTAGCAATGCGAATCAGTTTCTTAATTTATCTTAAGAATTTATTTTTGTTTGCTCCAAGTCGAAGCTACAAGTACTTTTTACTTGTAGTGGAGTAAAAAAAAATACAGATACCTAGTCTCAAATGTAGTAAAGTAAAAGTAAAAAGTATCCACTGTAAGATTTAGTACAGTACAGACACCTAAAAAGTCTACTTGAGGACAATACTTTACTACTTGTACTTTGTTACCTTCCACCACCGGTATTTTTATTTCGTTTATTCATTCTCTGGTAATGTTGGTTCACGTTATTGTTGTTAAGTTGTTTGTTTCAGCATAGGAAAAAATACATATATATATTTTCTCCATACTTGTAATGACATGTAAGACTAACAGGTGAAGTAAGGTCGATAACGCAACAAAATACTAAAAAAAAACAACACTACATTGTTTTGTACTTTGCCTTATTTACCACTGCTTATGATACAAGGATGTACTAAACCCTTTCACGACTCCTATACATTTGCAAAAAGCCACTCGCGCCGCCACACATCCCCATATCATTATTCATAGTGCTCTCAATCACTCTTCCGTAGCCTGGATGCCCTTCCTCTCATCTTCTTGCATCATGAGTGCAGAGCCGGGCGTTCTCAGCAAAGCGTCGTACATAAATTTGACTTGACAGCTCGAGTGCCACTGTTCTGATGCAGGTCTGCCCCCCCCGATTCCGTTCATTTCCTGTGGACGTTAAACCAAAGCATGTCGGGGAATTTACATGTCAAGAGGAGCAGGCTGATGAAATGCTACGGCGGGAGTGAAGGCACACATGGATTTAAGTTTATGACGTATAAGGAACACATGTACAGGCACTGAGAGATCCTGTTTGCTAAGATGCAGTACAGACATGTTTTGTACTGGTTTAGTGAGTGGTATTTTGTACTAGACGAAAAGTTTTAAGAGTAAATATGTTTCGTCACTCTGGTAATGGAATGGTTTAAATATCTGAAGTGAGTGATCTACATGCAAACTAATACTTGTTTACTGTAAGGACTAGTCATCATTCTCTCCATACTTTCTGGTGGTAAGATACTGTTGTAGCCACAGCTACCGTCAGCTACGTAGAGTGATGGAAGTGAGGCCGCCCATCTGCGCCATCGACCCCTCCTACCCCCGACAACGTTCAATTCAATTCAGTTTATTTTTGTAAAGTCCTAAATCACAACAGCAGTTGCCTCTTAGGGCTGAACATAGGAATTGATTTAACCAACAGAAAGTTAGAAAATCAACAATGAAAGAGAAACAGACAAGCAAACTAACCAACAGAAAACAAGCAAATAGAGAACTGTCCCAGAACATCCCCTGTCTTTAGACCCCTTAGAGAAGCACCAGTGAAGGAAGATCCACTCCCATGGACAGGCAGGCTACAGATGTGTCCAGGACTAACGCACATCTATTTGCAGATAGAGTTCAAAACTGTAGGGCCAGAGCCCACTCAACTCAACTCATTCATGCACACAACACATTCATACCAGGCAATGTGCCTTGCCTTAAGACACAACAACAGTTTTGCCACCAGCGCCCTACTGTGGCACCTGGTATTTCCAGCGATCTCCCATTCAAATACTAACCAGGCCCAACTATGCTTAGCTTCTGAGATTGAACTACCCTAAGGTGTGACCTGCCACAGAGTCATATTTGGCATAATCTTTCCTGATCCTAATGAGTCATACCTATTAGCATACTCTGATTAGCCTTATTATTTTCTTTGTTTTGTTTTTAAGAAGTAATGCTGCATTTGCAAGAAAGTGTCATGCACTTTGCTCTGTGGGGGCCTCGTTTCACCAAATACGATTAAGGAGAATCACTGGAAATGATTCATTATGAAATTATAGTCAAAACTGAGTTAATGACTATAAAGCAAACAAATGAAATGTGTGCACATGAAGGGACTTAGAGACACATGAAGGGACTGGTGCATAGTTTAGTTGGATAGTCTTTGATATAACCCAAGTGTACCATAAACTTAAAGTGGAACTAAACACTAATTTTAATAGCATTTAGTGCAAATAAGGAAATTTGCAGCTTTCTGCTTTGTCCTCTACAATTTCAAGTACTATGTGACATCACACAGGACTGCCCTGATTACAGCCAGGTGTTTCTTCCTCAACACAGAGCTTTCCTGTAACCTGGTAATATCAGTTATTCTTTCCATGGAGAGATAAATGTAATGCCATACTGTGGAACATATCAGGCAAAGCAATAACATCTCCACGGAGACTAGCAGGTGGCAGACCCCCCACCAGCAATTTGCATAGAGCAGCTTTATGCTAAGGCTGTAAGCTACACACACATTGAAAAGTCTAGGAGTAAACAAGAATCCATCTGATAATATGCAGTGTAGTAAATTTTGAAGATTTCACCTTAAATAAGTTCAGCTCTGAGAAGTCTTCCAGGTTTGATCATTTTTGTGTTAGCGTTAGCTGTTAGTGTTAACCCCCTGCGGAGAGCGTATCGAGTCTGACAGGTGCAAAAGTGTGAACAAGGCAGAAGTTCAAAGTCAGACCAAAACTTTTATCTCTAACTCGGAGGGAACAAACAACAAAATGCTCAAATCAAGACTTTTGGGAGATGACAGGGGTATCCATGGATTTCAAAGTGATTCAAAACACAATATTCTATCTTTTGAATGGTTTGAAAACACAAAAAAATGGAGCCAATAAACAGGAAGCTAATCCCCGTGAGTAAATAAATAAATTCTATACAAAAGTAGGACACATCTACACATTATGTAACAAGGAGGAGTAACAAGAGAGATGTATATGTCCCAGCAACATAATTTGCATGTTTAATTCCGTTGGCAGATCAAAACTTTAAAAATTAAGTTATATGTTTAAATTAATTATGTTTAAATATTGTACAACTCTATGGTAAGGAGACTCATTAGGAAAGTTTCTATTATATACTTGTATAATTGTACTTGAATTATATCTTAATCTTTTTGTTTTGCCACTTTTGTCAAACACTAAGGCTGTGTTCACTAGAGCTGCAACTAACGATTCATTTATTAATCTAGCAATTATTCTTTTGATTGATTAGCTGTTTAGATTGTAAAAGGTTATAAGATTTTTACTTATTTTGACCAAGGTGAAGTTAAAGCTGCCATCTGTTATTAGATTATGCCCCTGTTGTATTCTCACACTTCACCACTAGATGCTATCTACATTACTGCTGTCTGACAGTGCACCAGCTTTAGCCTGACAGAAGGAGACCAGAGAGCACAGGGGAGTCTGAGGCCACGTCTCAATTCTCTTTCCTCGCTTCCTTCTCCTCGTTCCTCCATTTTTCAGCTGTCAATCAAACCTGCCATATTAAGTGGTGTCACAAAGCTCAGAGGAGACAAGGGAAGAAAACACGATGGAAACATGAGCGAGTGTTCAGGAGGCAGACATCAGGTCAAATAATCAAACTTTATCGTGAGGAGTTTGTATTGGTGCAACAGCACAAGTCCAAGGACAGCAGATGTTTGACGTGTTGCATAATCCAGAATTTGACATTAAAAGTAATAAAAACATATGTTCAAACACTTTTATCTGAAAGAAAAGACATGGTCTGACTTTGACTTTAAAGTCCTGGAATAAAAATATAAAATAAGCCTTAGTCTAGTCCTCACTACAGGGTCATTTAGGTCAGAGCAGCACCTGAGGAAAGTCTGTTCCATTCACTCTACAGCTCATGTCTCCTCCTGCCCCTCTCCTCTGCGTCTCCTCTGCTCCTTTCCTCCTTTCTCCTCTGCTCATCTCTCCTCTGCTCCTCTCTTCTTTGCTCCTCTCTTCTTTGCTCCTCTCTCCTTCTGCTTCTCTCCTTTGCTCCTCTCCCCTTTGCTACTCTCTCCTTCGCTCCTCCTCTGCTCCTTCTCCCCTCTCTCCTCTGCTCCTCTCTCCTCTGCTCCTCTCTTCTTTGCACCTCTCTCCTCCTGCCTCTCTCCTTTGCTCCTCTATCTTTTACTCCTCTCTCCTTTGATTCCTCTCTCCTTTGCTCCTCTCTCCTCACTATATCTTGTCTCTCCTCCTCTCTCCTCTGCTCCTCTCTTCTCCTCTGCTCTCTCTCCTCTCCTCTTCTGCTCCTTTCTCCTCTGCTCCTCTCTCCTCGGCTCCTCTCCCTCTCTCTCTTCTGCTCCTCTCCCCTCTGCTCTTTTCTCCTCTCCTCATCTGCTCCTCTCCTCTTCTGCTCCTGTCTTCTCTCCTTTCTCCTCTGCTCCTCTCCCTCTCTCTCTTCTGCTCCTCTCCCCTCTGCTCTTTTCACCTCTTCTCCTCTGCTCCTCTCTCCTCTCCCCTCTCCTCTGCTCCTCTCTTCTCTCCTCTCCTCTCTCCTCTGCTCCTCTGCTCCTCTCTCCTCGCTGTTTCTCCTCTGTGGCCGGGACTTCCTCACCCATTTTCTGCAGAATCGAGAAGAAGAGTCAAGTGAATCTGAACAAAGTCCATGTGACAGGAGGGGGGAGGGGCCAGGTGAGGGAAGGCGGGGACAGGTTTTACATCTGCCATCTGTTAAAAAGTTACAAATATATTCATAGATGGTAGCTTTAAAATGCTTGAGGTTTTTCATTAAACACCAAATATGTTTCCTGTATCATTTTGATATAATTCCTGCTTTGTCAGAGTCATAAATCCTCTTTTCTCAGCTCATGGCCTGATGTAGAGTCTGTGTATGATCCAGAAAACAATTACTCAATTATTAACTTAACTGACGACTAACTGTCTACTCAATTTGTTCACCATTGCAGAGACACTTTATTCAAATCAGCTCCAAATGAATGGTTGGATCCGGATCTCTCTTTTTTTTGTCATTTTTATGCCTTTTTTTACTGATTCACGTTAAACCAACACAAGCATCTGCACAGAAGCAAAGCAGGCGACACGAGTGAGAGTTTTGTGCACAAAAAACAGATTGGGCATCAAAATAACAGTTAGTTTTTAATTATTATAATTGTAGTGCAGCGTTTTATTTCGATTATGCATCATTTCCAAGAGGAAACTCAGTCCCACTCTCAGTTTGAACTATTTTATGATTAATTTGTTGTTAAAGTGAGTTCTCACATTGGCCTCTGTCATATAATTAAATACAAAAAGAGCCAGTCTTTTGAACGGCTCTTTGACCTGAACGGATCCAAAAGATTCGGATCCCACGAAGGAGCCGAAAGTCCCAGCACTAAGCCAAAGACACTACAAGTTCAGCTGCCTTTAGTCTTTTTTGCTTAACAGATTTGGACAATAAAGTGACCATGTTTGACATTTGTGACTTTATAATCTCATTTTCAGTCCCGAGCACTTTTCCTGCTGTTTTGTTTGACATCACATTCGATTAGACTCGTGCTGCGAGCGCTGATGTCTCCACTGCCTCTCGTGTCAGAGTCCATTCTATTTATTTATGGGGCTGTTGGCCTGTGACATTGCCCTAAGGCAGGATTAGACAGCAGCGGCGCCCCCTCTAGGGAACTGTCAGGACTGCAGGACTGGACGCATAGGCAGATGGGCAAGGTCAGAGCAACAACATTTAGTCATTCGCTAACATCTGTCAGCATGTCCAGCTGACTTCTGGATTACTAGAATGAAAAAACATAGAAAGTAAAGTTCAGATGGTTTTAAAGGTCCTATATTACAGAAAATTGACTCTTGTGAGTTTTTAGCCATGTTATAATGTTGTTACCTCATCAAAAACATACCTGGAGTTGTGTTTTGATTCATTCACACATGTTTGAGCAGTCCTATATTATTAGTCTGTCTACATCTCCAAAACTCAAAATGTTCTGTTCCACCTTGTGATGTCATGTAGTGGAGGTTTTCAAGTTAACAGCTACCTTCTGTTCAGTAGAGAGCGGCAATTCCAGGTCTGAAATTATCCAGGAGCGACAGAAGCTTATTTGGTAGAGTGTTGATAGAGCATTTGCCCATTGATCCGAAGTCTGGCGGTTTGAATCCTGCTCTCCAGACATAAACATCATTGGCTGAGCGGTGCATTTCCAGCTCACACAGATGAATGCTGTCGTTGTGTCCTTGGGCAAGTCACTTTACCCACCTCGCCCCCAGTTTCCCCAGTGTCTGCGTACATTGGTGTATGAATGTGTGTGTTGATGGGTGAGTGGTCACATGAAAGCTATGGCCTGATGTAACAGTGAAAGTATTTTATAAGTTGAAGCTAACTCAGGATTCATACCTAATGCTCATTGTTGGTGTGGTTGTATTGTACATGTGTGAGTGTGTGTGTGTATGTGTGTGTGTGTATGTGTGTGTGTGTATGTGTGTGTGTGCGTGTGTGTGTGTGTGTGTGTGTGTGTGTGTGTGTGGGCTTAGAGCTTATAACCATGTTATAGTTGTTTCCCCCTCACCATTTACCCTCCCAAAGTTGTTTTTTGGAGTGATTTGTGCATGTCTGAGCAATCTTCAACTACTTATTTTCAAGACGCCCTGTTTTCACCGCCCCTGGTATATTAAATCATTTTAGATAAATATTGTGATTTAAAATGTGCAAATTATAACATAATGATCCGTCTGTGTTATAGATTATAACTTTAGAGCAGACACAGGCACAACAGATCTTCTTTAATATCTCTGTACATTGTCCCTTCAAATAAAGACTTAACTAAACATGATAATGGCACACTTCACATTCACCCTCACATTGTTTTTACATTATTTTGGACATGTTTTACATCTTTTAATACAGTATATTTGCATGATAAACTTTCTCTCTTGAGGAACTTGGGTTTGTCTTTACAGTATTTATGATCTTCCTGATGACTAGAAGTGCAGTTTAGCAAATGTACAGTTTAGACAGATAGATTTCTTTAATTGG
The DNA here is from genome assembly GCA_000787095.1 of Periophthalmodon schlosseri. Classification (NCBI taxonomy): domain Eukaryota; kingdom Metazoa; phylum Chordata; class Actinopteri; order Gobiiformes; family Gobiidae; genus Periophthalmodon; species Periophthalmodon schlosseri. The sequence goes on from JACM01047359.1 coordinate 14,648, forward strand.
TCCCAGAGGGGCAATTCTGGTGCAGCCAGCAGCTTAAAAACATCCACATAAGAACATCACACAAGCAAGAAGCAGGAATAAATATGAATACGACAAACTACAGCACGGGAAATTCAGATGACGTTAAATAAATAAATAAAAGTTATATCAAAAATATAAAAGTAAAAGATATAAAGTCTCATATTCTGCAATAAAACTCCTCACACTTGAAGGAAAGTTCAGAAGAAGTTGAGAGAAGAGTCTTGGGCTGTGTCCGAATGTCCAGACTATTCCCTACAGGGGGCACTATTTAGGGGTCACGCCATTTTTAGTGGTGTCCGAATGACCAATGAATAAAAGAGTAGTGCACTCAAAATTTCCCACAATGCACCTTGAAAAGTAGTAGGCATTGGTGGTCACTAGACTGGTCAATATAGACCACAATGCATTGCAAGGATCGAAAACCAACAGCGAACAGCGACAGGACACAACTCGACTGAATGAAAGCAGAGAGAAGATCTGTTTTATCACACTGTTGATCACTGAATATGAATAAAACACTCTTAAATAAACTGTTTCTGTGTAAAGTTGTTAGTATTAGCTGCTTACCTTAGCTTGAGCTGTTAAAAGAGCGATAATTTCCACATCTCAGACAAAAATTTTAAAAATCCAGTCCGTTTATGTGCGATCCAACTATATTAACTATTATTAGTCCATAAATATTTGTATTTGTGCCAGTCCAATCTGATCATTATTTATGACAGAAATCAAATTTTAGCAGATTTTAGCGTTTAGTTTTTGAGAATTTAGTTTTTACACCCAGACCCAAAGTCACCTAAAAGTAGTGAGGTGCGTGTCTGAATCGCTCTGTGAATGAGGCACTATAGAGTCTGCTAAAGAGCGCAGAGCTGTGTAGTGAATGAGGGATTAGGGACTAGGGACACAGCCTTGGACTACTAAACATTAATTTATTAGCGTGGCTATTAGCAACATGAATATATTAACTAGGTAAAAGCAGTTCATGTGGCGACAGTACACTACAAGCCAAAAAATGTAGGAGACAGCATTTTCCAGCCAGCTCATCGTGACCAAGATGGCTGCTCCTGTCAGGTTTCCCGGAGGCTCTGGTTGTTGGGTGGGTTAAATGCAGAGGTCAAATGATTATTTCTATTGTGCATTGAGACTTTTCAAATACGTTACACATTATTATACAATATCAACCAAATAAAGGTGAAATTAGGCTTCTAAATAGACAATATTTATGAAGAGTGTATTGTAATGATCAGATATTTTGTGTTTAGATCAGAGCTGACACTTTTTGTTGTTCTTGTAACTGTTTATGCGCTACTGTTAATGTTACTGCTTTTGTATGTGACTTTTGTAGGTTCTATTTGTTCTATTCAGTTCTGGAGACTGGCTCTAGTGAGTCGAGACTGCTGTTGTTTTGCTCTTGTTTTGGCGTGGGTTACGGCCTACAGTAGCACTTGTGTTCAGAAAATAAACAACCAGAAGAAATTTGGCATATTTCCTGACACCAGAATGCTACAGCTGACAAAAATGAGAAATAGTTTATTCTCTTTTGACATTTTCATTTTATAAAGCCACCATTTTTGTTATAAAAGGTTTTTTGGCATGTGTTTGAGTCGATATAGTCCAGATAACAATTACAATTATGAAAATACGATTACGATCATTTCTTATATAGTCATGGTTACTCAGTTTTTACATCAGTAGAAAGCAGGTTAGCTATGTCCATTTATATATACAGTCTATGGGCATTTAAAGTCCAACTAGATACAATTCCATAATGTGGCCACATCACTAAGCCACACCTGTAACTAGAGCACACTGTTACCATAGAAACTGAATAGAACAGCTTGATCTTGACTAAGTCTAATACGACAAACACTGGAGTGATTTTGATTCATTTTCAGTATAATTTAGGAGAGAGTCATCTGCATTTGTGATCCCCGTCCCACTCACTGTGTCTGCACCTGTGAACTAATGCAGGTTAATGATGACTGCACCTCCAGCTATTCCCCTGAAAAATCACCACAAAATCCTCCAAAACTCCTTCCCGCGAGTTTATTTCAGACCAGAGGAAATTGGCTCAAAGTTAAAGGGCATGTAAGCAATTTTTTCCCATGTATTTGAGCAAATGTTGTCTTTTTAAGTGTTTTAAAGTGAGATAAAACACCCACACTTAACCCCTCTCACAACCACATTGCAAATAAAGCTGCTAAACTGGGTAGTACAGTGTGATTGGTCTAACACAAACTCCGCCCCTGCAGCCAGGCGTTTCTGATTGTAAACACTTGGCTGCTTTAATCAGGGCAGTCTTTCGTGATGTCACCAACTACTGATAATTGTAGTACCCACTGAAGGCAGCACACACTTAGATTTAGACGTCTTTGATCAGAAAGCTGTAAATGTACCTAATTTGCACTGAAGTTGTCAAAAATGCCTAGGAACAGTAGATAATACTATTAATACACCATACACACAGTTTAGTGGCGAAAAAAGTGGATTTAGTGTTTAGTTCCACTTCAATGTCCGATAATCAGGAAGTGTGTGTTAGCATGCTAGTGTTGCTAGCTTTGCTTTCATGGCAAAACTCCGCTCTGGTCTCTGAAAGTTGTGAAAAGCTTTTCTAAACTCATTACGTGAATGCTCGGAATGCGTAAGGTACAGTTGAAACCAGAAGTTTACATACACTATATAAAAAGACATACTCTTTTTTTCTCACTGTCTGACATGAAATCAGACTAAATCTTTTCTGTTTTAGGTTAATTAGGATTATCAAAATTATTTCTATTTGCTAAATGTCAGAATAATAAGAGTAGAGGAGAGGATTTTTTTAGACAATTCTTCAAAGTCAAATGTTTAGACCCACTTGTGCCCAAGCTTTAACTTCCTGGCTGATGTCATGAGATGTTGCTTCAGTATTTCCACATAATGTTCTTTCCTCATGATGCCATCTATTTTGTGAAGTGCACCAGCCCCTCCTGCAGCAAAACAACCCTACAACATGATGCTGCCACCTCCGTATTTCACAGTTGGGAAGATGTTCTCAGGGTTGCAGGTTTCCCCCTTTTTCCTGAAGAAGTAACGATGCTCATTATGGCCAAACTGTTAAATTTTAGTTTTTGTCAGACCACAGGACATGTCTCCAAAAAATCAGGTCCTTTTCCCTGTGTGGATTTGCAAACTGTAATGTGGCTTTATGATATTTATTTTGGAGTAATGGCTTCTTCCTGCAGAGTGGCCTTTCAGTCCATGTTGGTACAGTCCTCGTTTCACTGTGGATAATGACACACTCTTACCAGCTTCAACCAGAATCTTCACAAGGTCTTTTGCTTTTGTTCTCTGGTTGCTTTGATCTGAATTGTGCATATCAACCCAAGACCAAACGTTCATCTCTGGACATTCTCATGGTGTTTATACCTGCATATAATTGTTTGAACAGATGAAAGTGGCACCTTCAGGCATCTGGAAATTGCACCCACGGATGAACCAGACTTGTGCTAATCCTAAACTTGGAAACCAAAAACCTGAAACCTAACAGGGAAAAGTTTAGTCTGATTTCATGTCAGACAGTGAGAAAAAAGGGTATATGTCTTTTTATATAACGTATGTAAACTTCTGGTTTCAACTGTAAGTGAGGAATAACTTTGGACTGCAAACCATTTAAAATAAACTAGTTCTGTTTTTCATATTTTTAAAGCAGTAAAAATCAGGTACAGTTCCTCAGGAATCAACCAACGCAGTGCTTTCATATTTGCACTGCACTTTGAAGCATGCAATTTTAATCTGCCCGATAAAAGTGGCCCCGAGTGACGAGCGGATCACTTACATGGCTCTGAAAGTTTGATGTGCTTCTTGTCAAATCAGACTCAGTGCTCTGTGTCATGTACATCAGCGGTGAGGAGTTTTCTCTGATGGACAGGGGTCAAATGCTTTATTTATTTATAAAGGCCTGGTGTCAAATCGATGTGGACAGTTGAATGTATATTTCTACATTTTACTCATCTTTTCTTGAATATAAAGAATATTCAGTGTCCAGTAAAGTACCATATCGATACTTTATAGTAACATCATACTATGGAAGTACTGCATGTATGAATGTTGATGGCGGAATGTTCACCATGGTAAACAAAACACACATTAGCAAACACCATAGAAATCATAGACGCAAGTGTTCAAAGCCTAAGGAGCATGTTCCGACTGTGGGAGTGATAAACACACTGAAATATGACAAGAACCTTTTAATCCATCATGTCATACTACTGTACTGTACTGTAGCGTCACGTTGTTCATCACCACGTTGATGCCATGATCAGAATGACATCCACACCATCATATTCCTAATGAAACAGCCGCAGTCTCTCCCTGTTAATCCAGTCACGCTGATGCAACCCCTCCATCTAAACTTTCCAAACTTTGTACCAAAAGCACCAGAACTTCTCCAAAGAGGCTCCATGCTGCTAGGTCTTCGGTTTTCAAGACAGCGGGGTTGTACTTCTGGGTCACGTCTTTACGATAGTTTTATGTTTTTTACTTTTTAATTGTAGAAGGAACAATAACTGGATTAGATCATGGTCTGTGCCGAATTAATATTAATAATTTCGTTTGTATCTGGACCTAAAGTGGACCATAGAGACATTTTGAATCACTATTAGCTTCAATTACACTAGATAAAATTGGGGGAATTTTTATAAACATTTTTACAGACATGGACGATTCACATGGGACTAGAAACACAGACAACATTCCTAATTATTATTAGTGGTCCCCAGGTTAGACTAATCCCATTCAAATAGGATTTATGTAATTTTTTTTTTTTTATACAACAGTGTCAGACTTGGCCCTGTGGCTTGGAGCATGGATGTAGGTAAATTGTAGGTGTCTATGGAGTCTATGAAGACAAGCATTTGGCAGCTTGCAATAATAGAAATAAGTTAAACTATATACACATATATTTAAGTCAGCAAATTAAGAAATATGATCAAATAAAACAAGATGAATATCAAACAAACTGACCTTCTTAGATTGTGCA